>JAVGVS010000181.1:467952-585452 GCA_032718565.1 Distichodus sexfasciatus
ATCATGTTTCTCTCACAATCTCTGTACTCTTTGTTTTTCCCACCTCTCTATTCTCTGATTTTTCTGGCCGCTCCCTCATCTCTACCGCTTCTTCTTCTTCACACATCATTATCTTTCATCCATTCCCTTACCATCTCTTTTGTATCTTTCATTTCTATCTCTTTCTCTCCCTTCCTCATTTTGTCCATTTCCACCCCGTTCAGTTGTACTCCACCCTTCTCTCTCTCCCTCTCCCTCTCTCTGTCACGCATCCAAAGGAAGAAACACAGAGCTCTGTCCAAACAGCAGCTCCTTAAACCTGTTCCTCTCCAGTCAAAGGTCCATGAGAATATTTATGCAGGCCATGTTGAGAGGAGCCTGGGGCGGATCGTTAGTGTAAACACCGCCTCGCGTTTCTCACTGCTCCCAACGCCACATGTCCACCACACACTCAGCTGCAGTCATTGTGTCATCTGGTCACTCGTTTTTCACAGTAAAATCCACTTTCCCATATTCATTTCCAAAAACAAAAAGTAAGAAAAAAAGAAAGTCGGTTCCTGATTTCCCAGTTTGTGCTCAAATAAAAAAGGAATAAAGGGGGAAGTGCACTCATACTCTATTTTGGTTTTTGATCGAAGACCGAAGACAAGCAGCATGAACTGGAAATGACCGTTACATGCAAAAGTGGAAAAATCACAGATGAAGAAGACTCACTGTATTATTCACATCTCATATAACGGTCACTCCCGCATCGTGCCACTTGCACCCAAATCAAAATGCAACATGAGCATATTTTCTGTTTTCCCCACTTTTCATTTTGAGCACAGGAAAAAAACTCCCAATTTTTTCATTTCAGTTTTGGAAAAGAACATGTTTTTAGGTTTTATATGAGTGAGTGAGTGATTATCTGTCATTGTGAACACAGCACAGACAGCACACAGTGCACCAACCAAATGTGGACCTCCACGGCAAAACCAGTCGCTTGTCGCAAATTTTCAAAATTGAGTTATCATGAAAGGTAAGCATACAACTGCTTCTGAAAACGATACCTATATGGAATGTGAATGTGGGACGACATATGACTGAGATATCAACACATTCAAAGGAGTCAGGTTTTCTCATTACGCCAAGTGAGAAACGGAGAAATCTGCCTTTGAAGTTGACTATCGCTGTAGCACTCACAGACGCTTGGTGCGGTTCGCGGCTACGTTTGCATTACGGTAGCCTACGCTGCATTCACATACAGCCACACGGATAGCCTACTCATGAAGAATCTCGAACTCGGGAGACGGATGATTCCGGAGAAATATCTTCACGCTTAGTCAACCAGTGGATTTACCGTGAATATTGAAGTAGAGCGTCAAAGCCAGAAACTTTAACATTCTGCTGGAATTGAATTCCTCACCTCAAGAAAGTCACATTTTTAGATGGAAAGGGTAAGTTTGGCCAAATTTATTCACAATACTACAGTATAGACCTTCCACCGTTTCAAAAACACTAAAACAAAAAATAAAACTTTACCCTACGTGAACATAAACGCCGTTTTTCGGAACCTCTGCTATATAAGCGACTGGTTTTGTCGTGGAGGGTCACGAATCTGACTTTAACCTCTCCGTGAAGGAGCAATGTGCCGCTTATTGGCAGTGCTCGGGAAGCAGTGCTTGGGGATGGTACCTTGCTCATGAGTACCTCCCTGGTACGTTTAACGGGTCCGAACTTGAACCAGCCAACGACTCTCCGGGATCACGGAGTTAACGTCATAACCATTACGCTGATGTGTGAACTAATGATTACTCTACTGCAGAGCCTTAAATTACTCCTGTTCTGCATTAGGCCACGGTGGCTTTATCTGCTGTTTCTGCATCAGTACTAGTATCTTCCAGCGGTTTTCGTTTCAGACCTGGGCTTTTAAAAACTGGTCTGAAATCAGCAATATCTCTGCTCGGCTTCATCCTGTTTTACCTGAGATCACACACACACACACCTGTTCTCTCCAGGAAAGTAACAGTATCATTTATTTTAGCTGGATTTGAATGCCTCTTTACACACCATCTCTCTCTCTGTCTCTCCCTCTCTCCGTAAGCATTCGTGTTTAAACAGCAGTGGACAGCCGTAGTGAGTGAAGTGGAGGTTTTGCTTTGGTCTTTTTTCTGCCGCTGTGTCTGAGTGTCCCGCATGTGAGAGACGTGTACTGAGTGATATTTCAGATTATATAACTTAGACACATAACTTATAGACACATAACTTCTAGTGAGTTTTGCTAAAGATACTGCATCTCTCTTTTCTCTCTTTTCTCACTCCCCACCATTCTTTCTTTCTATCTGTTCAGAAACCTTTTCCTCCGCTCGCCGCTCTTCTCTGGACATTTTCATTTATTTGTTCTTTCTTTTCGTTCTTTTCACACACACTCCATCTCTTCTCCATCTCTCTCTCTCCATCTCTCTCTCTCTCTCTCCTCTCTCTCTCCTCTCTCTCTCTCTCTCTGTCATACACACATACATCTTTCACACACATTCTTTTCCTCTCTCTCCATCTTCCTCTCTCCATCCTCCTTTCTTTCCATCTCCTCTCACTCATCTCTCTCCCCAAGGTCATACATATACAATCTCCTCTTACATTTTCTCTCTCTCTCACACCCACACACCCACCCGCCAAAAACCACAACACAACATCTTCTTTTCTGGCACTCTCCTTCTCTGTCTCTGCAAGGTCAGACGGCACCACTCCCCTCAGGGCTACAGCAGGACCTGCCCTTAATGACAAGCAATTGTGCAGCCTTTCCCAACCTCACAACCCAGAGAGAGAGAGAGAGAGAGAGAGAGAGAGAGAGAGAGAGAAGGAGAGAGAGAGAGAGAGAGAGAGAACGAGAAAGAGACAGAGAGAGAACGAGAGAGAACGAGAGAAGGAGAGAGAGAGAAGGAGAGAGAGAGAGACAGAGAGAGAACGAGAGAGAGAGAGAGAAGGAGAGAGAGAGAAAGAGAGAGAGAGATGAGAAGGAGGAGAAGGAGAGGAAAAGACAGAGAGAGAACAAGAGAGAGAGAGAGAGAGAGAGAGAGAGAGAACGAGAGAGAGCGAGAGAGAGAGAGAGAGAGAGAGAATGTGAGAGAGAGAGAGAGAGAGGAGAGAGAAAGAGAGAGGGAGAGAGAATGAAAAGAGAGAGAGAGAGAGAGAGAGAGGAGAGAGAGAGAGAGAGGAAACAGGAAAGGAAATCCCTCTACTCCCTATGCCTGGACAGAGCAGAGACGAGCTGGAGAGAGAAAGACGTGTGTGTGTGTGTGTTGGGTTTGGGTGGGTTGAAAGTGAGAGAGACGGAGGGAGAGTCAGTGTGTGTGTCTGTGTGTGTGTGAGGAGGGAGGGTGCATTTCGGACTCTGTGTGGACTGTAACTTTGTGGGTCCCTGCGCTGTGAAGCTGTGCTCGGAGCTGGTGGATGTGTTGTTAACGCCGGGCAGCCTCGCCTGCCCGGCTCCCTTCCTGCACTCTATCTGCTCAGCTGCCTTAACAGGCTGTATGAACTCTCCTTCACCTGAAACTAACTCCAGACTTATTTCATTCCTATCTGTGGAGACTTTCACTAAAACAAAAACGGAGCAGCATGGATTTTAAGACAGATGATGATGGCTGCTTGCTGGTTAAACCAGTAAAGGTTCAAAACACAGATTAAGATGGTCTGGAGAATTCCAAATCTGATTTTAAGATGACCACAATGTAGACCAGATTAAAATTGTGACTATCTCAAAATGACCCTCTGAAGACTGGAGGCAGAGACCAGATTAAAACTGTCTAAAACCAACTTGCCTGTTTTGTTGCCACTAATTACTTATAGCCACATTTTCAAGATCCAATATTTTAATTGTCACATCCATAGTTATGCAAGTACAATATCCAGTGAGATGCGTCTGATTTTTCCTAAATTTGCTAAAATGAGAAATTTACAAAGATTCAATTAAGAAAATCTTACAAGACCTAAATCTAAAGAATAAAAATATTTAAGAAAATATATTTAATAATAAACAGGTAAAAAGGCAACTAAATATCGTTAGACAAAATGTCATTCACATTATATTTACAGCATCTAGCAGACAATCATATCACATTTCAAGGACAGTCTCCCTGAGAGCAAACTTAAGGGTAGTGCTGGAGTTAGGATTTGAATGATCTCTTAGTCCAGAGGCGAGTATTTTACCCATTAGGCCAACACCACCTCTATAAAACTGTTAATCTTCTCTTCTTATATCTCCTCCTGTTATTAATATAAATTATTCGTAAGTGTTTTGGGTAACGTGGACACGTGTAAATCTGGCATGCATCCTGTCTGTCTGTCTTCATGTGGATTTACTGGTTTTCAAACTCGTTTTAATCTGAATTTATACACACGATGTGTGTGGTTAAATGTGTGGTGATGTTTTCAAGCTCTATTTGATCAGACATTTAATTTAAGATTTTTGGGGAAATGACGCCTGGCTAGAATTAAACGAGTGCAGTTGTGGTCTGTTTATCTTTTATTCTGATCTCTACAATTCTTTATGGACAGTCTACCAAAAGATGGCTACCAATTCATAAATGCAAATGGTGACTTTGGTTTTTGTAGCGTTTCTTATTAGCATTTTTGGCCAGAGTGTCCGTCTAAAGAAAACAGTAAAACGCATAGCCTCAATGTAAAATGCTAAAGAATGCATTCATCCCATCCCAGCATAGTGTAATTATGTCAAAAGTCCATGCAAACCTTTCATTCGACATGTCTTGACTACGTCATAACACATTTAAATGCCATAATAAACGTCAACCCAAACTTTGAGTTTGATCTGTCCTATAATCCACCAGATATTCACCAAACCACATGACATGCACTTAGCATCGCACATGCTTTTACAAACATGATGGTAAAAAATTCCACGTTGTCTTGTGAAAACTGGAAATGATATGACATGGAATTTTTTTTTCTTAGCTCTGCGGCTCCAAACCCAGATCCTTTTGAGAGAGCTTTAGTGAGGTAATGAGTAGGGGGAGGATTTATCCTACGTGGGTTTGTCTCTGAGCTAGGACACGGGATCGCACTGTTGAGTCTCGGCTTGACCAGTGTGCTTAGCGGGTGATGATTTAAGGAGTGTTTAGGGGACAGTCCATTGAATTCTGTGTGTATGTGTGTGTGTTTCTGAGTGATAACCATATCACTAATTTCGTAATTGCAGCCAGTGCTCCTATCGATGGTCTCTGAGCTAGCTATAACAGCCAGAGGCATTCATGATAGCACAAGAGAAAGAGTGAAAAAAGGTTTGGACGTATGTAGAGACCTTTGGGAAGAGTCCAGATCCACATTGATGCCTATAGCAGCACTGAGAGAACATTAACATTAAGGTAAATCCAGAGACTTGCTTGTACAAACAAAACTTCTAATGATGGACAATTTGACATGGTTCTGCACGATGTTACATATCAATGCTGACAATAAACCTCCTTTCTTTCTTACTTTCAACTTCCTTCTCTTTTCCCACTTCCTCTATCTTTCTTAACTGATTACTCCAGGCCCACACCCCTCTCTTTCTCTCTTTCATGTCTCCAGTTCCTTTAGCCCAACAATAGCCCAACGTCGCTTCATGTTCAGATAAAACAATGCAGCGGGAATCTGCCAAGTTTCTGTGGAAAAACTTGATAATGGTATTTATCTTCAGTGGCAATCGAATAAGCGACAGTGATTATGTAAACTGGGCAATGCCATGTTATATCAGCTTATTGTTTACCATCAGCATTGAAACGCCTATGTACCAAAGGCAAATCAATGGAATTGGTTATTGTAATGATGGATTAACATCGGGGGCCCAGTCAAGCTTGAGTTAAATGGGGCACAATAAAACACATAAAACCAGGATGAGAATTAAGTAAGACACTGGCAGCCACAAGTGAAACTTCAGGTGCGGTTTGCTGTAACTTCCTTACTTCCAGGTCCTTGTGGTCACCAACAAATCCCACTGTTTACTTGCACTAATGCCTTGAGCTCTGGATTACATTTTAAGACATTTATCTTTACCAGTCTACAACAACAAATTAGTGCGCTGCAAAAAATGAAATCCTAATAAGCCAGAAAATCTAAAAAAGGAAAAATAGATCTTGTTTTTTTTTTTAAAGAATAACCGACTCGACTAGACTTATGTATGTATGTGTGAGATAAATAATCTAATTTTAAGAAACGTTGGCTACAATTATCTTACTAAGAAAAACTTGATTGATTATAAGAACTTCATAAAACGAAATAAGAAATTTAATGAAGAGAACTGAAAGGTTCTCATGCTCTTCACTATGAGTTAAGAAATTCATGATAACTTTGCTTATTTTAAGAATAAGGCACGTATTATTAAGCTAAAAAAACATGGAAAATGGAAAAATTGTTTTAGAAGACTTTTGCAAGATGAATCTTCTCACTATACTGGCAGATAATTTTGCTTGATTCTGGTACCTTTTTTCTTATTATCCTTATCCTTATCCTTTTCTTTTTCTTTTGTTTTCTGACACTGATTTTTTTGCAGTGTAATAACTTACTGAAAAACATAATGGTACATATGTTTCTTTTATGCATAGTGTTTTTTTCAAAAACCTCGTGAAGCAAAGTTTCTATACATTCTGGAAATCGGTTCTTCCCATGCCTCTAGTCTGGGCACGTCTATACACTTTTAACAGTTTTGAGGAATTGCAGCAGATTAGAAGTACAAGTAGATGTTAGTTTGGAAAATTTGTTAATTCAGTTCAAGTTTACAACTTCTCTCAGATGTTTTCATCCAGAATGTTTTACATTTTTTAAAACACTGCCTGAAACAATGTAGGGTCAAAGGTGTTGTTAATATCAACAGTGGCAGAACTGTTTCTTTCCCAGCTATTTTCTTTTACCTTAGACCACGGAACCTCCATCTAGTGACAAAATGTGGTTGTGCTTTTGAATCTACAGAAATAAATCTGTGCACTACCAATCAAAGGTTTTGCATATAGACTTTTCTACAATTGCGTGTTAATCACATCATATTCACTCCATATTCTTCACTTACAACTAGGATCATTATTACAGCATTTGAGCATTTTTGTTAGCAAGAAAAGGTTTTATTTTTGGGATCACTGTTCCATTGCAAGATACTGTGTTGCCTTTCTTATTCAAAACTCCAGTTAGATTTCCAGTATAAACTTCTTCAAATTATAGGACAACCTAAAATTAGACCATCCCATCACCACACGATGAGTCAATAGGATGTTGATTTGTGCTGCTTCATGTTTCATTTATAGCTCTTCACTCAACAACTTTCGAGAATAAAACAGAAATCATAAAGAGGCTTAAATGTAGATAAATCTGAAATAAAAATTCCTGTATGCAGAGAATATTTGAGACATTTTTAATTTCACAGATTGCCCTTGTAGCACATATTAAAAAAAAGGTGAAGTGGGCAGAGCGTGAGGGCGCAGCGGCTGAAAAAATGTTGGTGCTGTTTTAATTCTCCTAATTACATCTTAAGCAGGTCACAAACTGAAATAATTTTGTATAATAATAATAACGCGTGTTGGGTCTCCATGCTTTTTTCCAGCATTCAGCTGTCTCCCTTGAATTACAACCATCTTTAGATCCTTAATTTTTCCTTCTAACCCCATTTTTTCCCCCTGAGCACCTGTTTCAGTTTATGACACCCTTGTGTTGGGCTGAAAAAGCCAGATCAGGAGCGTTTCCGCCATTTCCCTTCACCAGATATCTCAAACCTCTCGAGGGACCGATTGAGGAAACCCAGACTTGGCCCAATGTGAGGAATACTTATTGAATAAAATTCCACCCATCCCAAGATACAGGCTCAGGAGTCCAGGCACGGTGTATATCACTCAAATACAGGAGAGTGATCCCCCTCCACCCAAACGTCCAGTCCAGTCAAATTTGGAAATGGTCCCAACATCACTTTTTTACGATCAATTTTTCACTTTTTTTCCTGCTATAAACTCTCTCGACAGGTTGCTTCTCCACCTAAAAAATGCTCCAAAGAGAGAAACGTGGACGGTGACTTTCTGTTCGGGGAATTTGTTTCGGCAAATTCTAGCCGTTACAACAATAATACCAAATCACTGTTAAAGCAAAGATTAGAAAACTCCATCCTTCATTCTGTCAACTTTTGGATGCCTTTGCGACTCACACTCATACCATACAATTCTCAACAAAACACACTACTTAATGTTTCTATTTATGGCCCCATTGATAATTCACAACAACTACACACATCCATAACTTGCAATACAGCATGGTGATGGGAAATGCCTGCCATTCTTTCTTGTCAAGATAAGTCTGACTCATGAGTGCCCAAGCGTGATGGCTGTTACGGGTTAAATTACGACTGAGGTCTGATCATAGTGTAGAAAATCTGATCTCCACTGCAGAATTACTACTATTGCAGAACAAACTGATTGGTTGGCTTAAATATTAGAATACTGCTAAAATCCTGTGGTGTGCAACAACCTATATAGCGAAGTACTAAATTACCTTCTTATGATGAAGTATATAAAGTCTGAAAAAGATTCTAACCTCCAAACCATGTCTGCTCAAAGTGTTGTTGAAAGTTAAGAAGTCAGCCATTAGTTGGTTTTTTGCTCATTAATGCCTTTAGAAAGGCTCCTACAACTCGAGTAAAACTATTAAAGTATGTAATATGAACAGTACTTAAGTATTTTAAGTTATGTTAGTCATTACAAATAAACACTTGATTCAAAGAATTTAGGTTAAGTGCTTTAAATTGCATGTTTTCAAGATTTGTTGCCAATTCTCAAACCTCTCGACCTATTGGTCCATCTTTGTTTCCACCCTCACCTATGGTCTTGAGCTGTGGGTAGTGACCGATCACTTCTTAAGTATCAATTTTCAAATTATTTCTTTATATCTGCTATATCTGAAGATGCAAAAATGTAAGTGTTATTAATAGAAATATACAGTGAAAAGCACATTACTTTAAAATTGTATTCAAGTTGTACTTAAGTAATAAGTTTAGGAAGATTGCTGTTTGAACCTCACAGATAGCGTGCAAGATCTCTAAAAAGCATCGCCTAAGCAACACCTAAACATCTGTCTCTGACGACATAAACATCGCACATGTGTGCTTATTTCGCTAAGAAACAACTGGCAGGTCGTGACCACAGAATCTCGGTTCTGTTTTTAAACGCTTGCAGAACCCGAGCAGGTCGCGTATCAACCCTCTGGCCCAAGCGGCTGTGCTCGAGAGATAAAAACAACTGACAGCATTTTTCTTGACCTCGTCCAAGCTTGCTAAAGAGCAAGGAGGAAGTTGAGAGCCTTTCTAGGAGAGAATTTAGAGTCGGATAGGCAGATTCTAACATGCTAATTATCCATTGTCCAGTCCAAGGTTAGTATAATGTCACACACCCGTGGATTGATATCTTCCTACAAAAATCAGACCTTGTGTTCTTTGATTTGTGTGTGTGTGTGTGTTCGCGTCGGGCGTTACTCCTGAGTTGAGCCCCCTACGCCCTTCGCAGAGATCTTTTGTTCGGATCATTCGCTACAACAATAGCTGGCGAGGTTTCTCCATTGCGTCCTGCACTAATCACTTTCCAAAACTTTTTGCAGACTTTGCTAACTGATTAGAGGTACAATAAGTCATATTTTCACATTTAGCTACAAATCACATACTTCTGCCTTGCAATGAACTCTTAGTGGAATAATGTAGTTAGGAGGCTGTGTAGCGTGTGTGTGTAATTGCATTTAAATATTATTCTGAGTATTTTATGTTTGGATTGAGTTTCTTTAATATTAGCAGATTTTACCCCCTACGTGGCTGCAATTACTGAAAGTAATTTCTACTGACTAGTCATTTTGCAGTGGCAGAAAAATTACTGCTTTGGAAAATGAATCACCTTCAGGTACTGTTATAAACTGCATCAACGTGATGGTGATTTGCACCACAATCTAGTCCTCATCAGTTTTGAATGAAAGGAATTTGAAAATTGACATTATATATTGAAAACAAGCAAATGAAAGCAATCTTAGCACTTTAGATCAAGTATTACTCATTATGACTAGCCTTTAATTGGGTCAGTTGGTAGTATAATGACTAGGGAGTTGGCCCCATGATCAGAGGGTCACCAATTAAGATTCTGGACCGGTAAAGGCACCACAGAAGTACTCATGAGCAGGGTACCATCCCCCAAGCACTGCTTCCCGGGTGCTGGTAAAAGATCTGCCCACTGCTCCTTCATAGATGGGTCAAATGCAGGTCTGGGGTAGTCGGTAGGTAACTATTAGGGAGTTGCCCCCTTTGATCTGAAAGGTTACCGGTTCCAGTCCTGCACCAGTAAAAGTATCACTGAGGTATCACTCATGAGCAAGGTACCGTCCCCAAGCACTGCTGGTCGTGGTGCACTGTGTGCAGTGCTGTGTCTACGACAAATGTGGCCTCCATATATAAACCAGCCTTGTCGCAAATTTTCAAAATAGAGTTATTATGTTTTCATGAAAAGGCATAAATGATACCTCTATATGGGATGAATGGGATGACATATGACTGAGATATCAACATTCAAAGGAGTCGGTTTCTCTGTCACGCCAAGTGAGAAAACGGAGAAATCTGCCTTTTGAAGTTGATTATCGTCAGAGTTCCACAGACGCTTGGTGTCAGTTAATGCTTATATTTACGAAGCTCTGCCGCCAGTATCTACAGCCACACGGATAGCTCTACCCAAGTTAGGTTATTCGAACTCGAGACGAAGATGGATCGAGAAATATCTTCACGCCTAGTCAACCAGTGATTTACCAGAAATATTAAGCAGAGCGTCAAACAGAACTTTAACATTCTGCTGGAATTGAATTCCCTTTACCTCAAGAAAGTCACGTTTAGGATGGAAAGGAAAGTTTTTCAGCTAAATTTATTCGCCAACAGTACAGGTAGACCTTCCACTGTTTCAAAAACACTAAAAACAAAAAATCCAAAGTTTTACCTCACGCAATATATACGTTGTTTTCCTTGAAACTCATGTAAATAAGCTGCACTGGTTTTGCCGCGGAGGGCCGTAAGCAAATTATCACACACACTACCCCACGGACTATGTCGTGAACCACTTCAGCTGCTGTTCCACCCCTGTGCTGACAATTAGGGGCGCCATGACTTCTGGACTACCCTGACTATGTAACGCCATGTTTGTACAGTATTTTGAACTGGTATTACTAAAAGAGCTGTCCTGGAGGGGCAGAGGTTCTCGGGGATCGGCTTGGCAGGAGCTTTCTGGCTCAAACACATGGGCCATCAAAACTGAAGAAACATTAGATATAATTCTCAAAGTCAGATATCAGCGGAACGTATTTCCTGTGTGCCCAGCGGGATCTGAAGTAGGTGGAGAAAACTTGCTTTTAATAGACGCATGTAAACCTTCCCTGATCAGGTTTTATTGTTTTGGATGGCAGGTTATTGAGAATCCATTTCTCCACTTTTAAACGTGGGGTGCGTTGGATGCCAGAGCTAGTTGTTTTATGGTAGAGGGAATTGTGGAAGTTGAAATAAAACACTGAATGTGTATTTGCGTGTATGTGCATGTATAAAAATGTTGCAAAATATGTTGTGTAGTCACATCATTAAGCAAATTGTTAATTATTATTATTATTATTATTATTATTATATTTTATATATTATAAAATGCATTATTTTATACATAAGTAATTTAGCTTGAAGCATATTGTTACTCTGAATTATGTCTTTTAGTCTAACCCTTAACCTAAAGTCTAACCCTTTGGGCTGGTTTCTTCTTGCTCATGGATTAACCCTAGTCTTGGACTAACTTGTAGTACCAGTGGAGATTTACCATTCAATCTAAAAGTTATTCTAGGACTAGGCTTAATCATGGACTGGGAAATTGGCCATTTAAGTCTAAGCCTAATCCTGAAGTCTACATTTTTAATTTGACGTCTAAATCTTTTAGTCTAAACCTAATCCTGAAGTCTAAACCTTGTAATTGAAGTCTACATCTTTAGTCTAAGCTTAAACCTGAAGTCTAAACCTTTTGATCTAAGCCTAAACCTGGAGTCTAAAATATTTAATCTAAGCCTAAACCTGAAGTCTTATGGAACAGTTGATGGCGTAATCAGAAAGTCGCAGGTTCGAATCCAGGGCTGGTAAAGGTACCACTGAGGTACTCATGAGCAAGGTACCGTTCCCAAGTACTGCTCCCCGGGCGCTGCCCTTGTCAGCTGCCCACTGCTCTCTCATGGATGAGTCAAATGCAGAGGTGACATTTGGTTGTGGTGCACTGTGTGCTGTGCTGTGGTGTGTTCACAATGACAAATAATCACTCACTTCAACATTTTAGTCTAAGCCTAAACCTGAAGTCTATCCTTTTGGGGAATTATTTTTTACGTTTTTATATTGAATTTTAAAGGGCCCGATTCCAAACCTGTTAATTTGGTTAACAGAAAAATAATGATGAAAAAGAAGGTTATGTTCTAATAGCATTTATTTGTTGTTTGCCATAATCTTGTTTTTAATGTCTTTTGATTGGAACACGAAGAGCTGGTTTGTGTAGAGAAGATGTTTTAAATAAGTAATTTTTTTGCTACCAGCTTAGTGGAAAATGAGTTGCCATGTGCTTCTTATTCAAGTAAACAGTCAGAACCATGTTGTTTATGCTTATTATTAGAACCAGGTTTGTGAGGTGTTATAATCTGGTTATAAACAGTTAATAAATGGATTTTTGTACTTTTTTTTGGCTTGCAATCGAGCAAATCTGTTTTCACCACTTGGACTCTGTGTGTAAGGAAGTCCAGAGCCTAAGTAGGAATGTGGAATTTCTTGGAGTAATCTTGAGTTTTTACGCCAGCATCCTGCAATTAGGGTTCAGTAAGGAGATCAGGAGCTGTGTTCCTTTTTTAAAGGTTCAAGTGGGAGTTTTGAGACCTCAGATAAAACTGATCCATCTTAAGAATTTATGGAGTGGAGCTTTATCATCAAACTTGAACTCTTCTTTTGCCAGGTCAGTGAGTAGCTCAGACTTTGTGTGTGGTTTACTTCCATGAATTCCTAAATCAGTCACGCTTAGTACTCAACTGTCCCGTGAGGATCTGCTCTGGATATGATCCGTGTTCTTCTCCAGGAACTTCATTAGTTCTGGATGTCTCTTTTTGTCCAGCAGCAGTCAGATGTGTAACTTATTCTGCTTTTAAAGCTGCACATTTTTAAGGCTGTCATTTCACATTAATGTTTGCTAGACAAGCCACTCTCTATAAAGCTGATCTCTGCACAAGATCAATCTCCAGTACTTTATAATCAGATATTAAGCATCACATCATAGTTTTCTCTGTGTGTATGTGTATCATACAGGCAGCGCTCTGGATGTTTCGGACATAACGCTGATAAACTCAGAGCCGGTGGTGTCGTCGGCCGACACGTCTCTGCAGTGTGTGAGCAGCGACTGGGCCTCGGCCTGCTCCACCACGTCCCTGCTTTTGGGCCACGAGTTCCCGCTCGGCCAGACGAAAAGTCTGAGCACCTCAGTCGATAAAGAATACCGATCCGCCGCCCGGGTCAGCTGGAGGACACGCAGCGAGATGTTCGGAGCCTTCTTTTGCCAAGTCAGGAACTCCACTGGGGGCAAAGTCTACACCTACAAGATGCTCACTGAGGGTGAGCACAACTTACTAACACAAAACATCTCATCGCTTTACACGGCAAAACACGTTCTACCTCTTTATTGTTCTACATTCTAACTCGTTATATCTTGATATGATTAATGTAGTTAATCAAAACTCAGATATGGAAGAGGGAAATAAACAGTGATACTATTTGAACAATAGGAGGCACCAAAACGCTACATAAATTTATGTGATGTCTAATTTTGACTTAAGACTGAATCAGGTGCTATTGTCCTGCTTATTGCTACATATGCTTGGAGCCCTTTATTGCCACCTGCGACTATATTTATTTACTATGATTATTATGTAAATACATATAATTACTGTACATATACAAACAACCCATTTATGTCAATTTACATTAATTTTGAAATAGTCTAAAAATATATTCCCTGGTATTTTGCAATAAATTTTGAGAATTGAGAATCATGTTGCTATTCAACTCTGGATTGGTTATAAAAAAAATCATTTTTTAAGCTTTAAGAAGATACCAGATGTTCAGTTCCAGCCATTTCCAGATTTTAAGAGACTTTTTCTAACTTTTTCATCACCTCTGATTGACCGTCTGTTGATTATGACTAAAGTATTTTCAGGGTTGAGGTTCCAGATGACGCTTGGAAATCTAAACCCTTTTTGTTTACTTACATTCTGCAAACCAGATGAGCATTGTCCTCTCGACAAATAAGCAACGTCCAGTGAGATGCACAAAAAGAAAACAACAATTTTTCATTCAAAAAGGAATGTGCTTACAGGGAGAGAGGCAAAAAAGCTAGCGTGGAAAAATAAACAGCCGCATCGCGTCGACCCCGTACACTCTGAACTGGAAGTTCTGGTTTATGTCCAGGCCTCATGTTTTAAAATTTCCCCATTCAGAGCGCAGAATTATTCCTGACACAATGCCACGCCGGCTGTTGTTTTTAGCTCCCTGTGTCAGCTAATAAAACATAAACAGACCTCAGTGGGGGTGAATGAAACGTTAAACTTCAATAGGTCTTCACTTCCTGCTGGAGGCATTTTGTTGGTTTAGTCATTCTTGACTACTTGAAAAGTACTGAAATTTGTGGATTTGAGTTTTTTCTTGACTATGTGCATGAGAATTTTGGAATAAATTTGTAACATCATATTTCAGCGGGATTCCTTCCCGAGTCCCTGACGATGACGGCGAGCGTTGGGGATAACGTCAGCGTCTTGTATAGACGGAGGAAAGTGGCGCAGGAGGATGCTGTCATCTACAAGAGCGGTGGGTGTTCAGGGTTAAGTTCCGAACAGAAGTTTGTATCAAAAGCTAGTTTTTCTTGTTGCTGTTATAACCAAATATCGGATATTAGGACTGCACAGTTTGTGAATCAGTGGAATCTACTGTAGTCCAAAGAGGACACCCGAATCCTTATGCTACCAACTGTCAATGGTGTTGCTTGACTTATGCACCTTTAATATAATATTATTTTATTTGGTTCATCTTTTGCTGAACAGTGTTGCAAACACTGAAGAATGGCAACAAAGACCTGTCCTTCGAGCACTCAGTTCCCAGAGCGGACGTTACGGACTTGGTTGCGTACGCCATCAGCAACGTTAACGCCACTCATGCCGGACTTTACATTATACACTACATCTCTGAGGTCTTCACCACCTCCGCCATCACACGCCTCATCGTCAGGGGTGAGTTCACCATCTGACAACACTCACACACACTCACACACACACACGCCCTGCATCCAGCTCTCATGTGGTAGAAGACGGAAATATTGTACAACCTCAAAGGTTATGATGGTTTTTTTAATTTGCGTCTAAACCTTAACTCTACCCAATTGTGGTAAATTTATAGCTATTTCCTTATAGTATTTTACTGTATTTTCATAACACAGTCAAATGCTGTACTTATTTTAAAAAGGCTGCACAGCAAATTTACCACAGTATTTTATTGTGTTTTTATTATGCATTATAACACTGTAGTTCTTAAAGAAGGCTGTAAATCTACAGCTAACGGGTAACTTTACCGTCAAAGTCATTTCTTTGCAAATACAGCAACTGTCCAGCTAAAGCATTTTGGGTATTATGTCCACTTCCAAAAAATTAAAAATAAGAAGACCTGGTCTCAGTGTTAATTTGGGATTTATTTCCCCTGTAGCATGCAGAGCTGGGATGTGGGGGTCCGACTGCTCCAAGACCTGCCCGACCTGCGCTAATGGGGGAGTGTGTGACGACGTGACGGGAGAGTGTGTGTGTCCGCCAGGCTTCAAGGGACCCACATGTGAGACAGGTAACGAAAAAGAGTGTGTGAAGGCAACACATTTTGCTCACAAACGTTACGCTGCGTGCCCAGAATTTTGTACAAAATAACGGCAAAATTTTTATACAGAAGCCGCAGGCCGTATAAAATCGCAGCTGAGACTTTGGACATGCCTGGCACAAGCGCTACCTTTCCAACGTACAATAAATATGTCATCAAATATCAGGCAAATCTAACAATTCTGATATGATTCTGATATCATCATACATCCCTAATTACTGTTAAAAAAAACATGCATTTTTGAGTTTACATTTCCACCTCCTTTCAGCCGTCTATACCTTTCAGCTTATTTTTTGGAATATACTACAATGATACAACAAAACCAGGAACAACACTACTTATATGGGAGGAAATGTATGAACTGGATCAAATAAAAATGTCCTTTATTGCCTTTTTTTTGAAAAGTTCTGAAGATACAGTGTCGTATGTGTTTGTAGTGTGTGGTGAGGGTCGCTTTGGGAAGAGCTGTAAGGAGCGCTGTAAAGACGGTCAGTGTCGATCGCTCGTCTTCTGCCTCCGAGATCCTTACGGCTGCTCATGTGCCTCTGGCTGGAAGGGCCTCAACTGCAGTGAGGGTGAGTCTTAATTCTCCTTAGATGCTCGTTTGGTTATTATTCATTTGTTTCATACGTATGTGCGTTGTATGCAAGCCATTCTGTACATCACATGAGAAAACTTCTTGTAATTCTGTCTCAGTTATCAGTTGGTAAATTGTAATTATGAGACGATTTCTTATTATTATCACTTTCTAAATGCCTTCCACACTGTTAGAGCCATTTTGTGTGTATGAATGTGTGAATATTTAGATTTAATGTTTGTAGCTGTTTACAATAGAAAGTAGAGAAATATTTTTGGAACCTTCCATAACTTTCCATGTACAGTGTTACGTAATAGAATTATATTACCGCGACACGTTAAATGTACTAGTATGTAACAGTAGAAGTAATATGTGCCTTACGTGTCGTAATCTGAGGTATATATAAGATGTAAGAACGTAAAAGAACTAGTTTCACATTGAATGTGATAGAGCTGATAGCTCAGGAGTGTTACAGTTTTTTGACCGTCACGTAACGCCACGTAAAGTATCTTTGTAGTCTTAGGGATTCATATAGTGAGACATAAACATGCTTAGATTCTCAGAATTATTTTTGATTTATGATTTAATCTTATATCCTAAATTGTCAACTTTCAATATCATGATGATGAACTGCTATCTGAAGAATAGGACTTGGAATAGGACCAGAATAGGATCTGGTATTCATGACTGTATATCTCACATTTATGAACTTCGATCTCGCAACTATGACCAGCTATCTCAAAATGATGATGAGCTCTCATCTGAAAAGGTCTCATAATTTTGACCCAAAATTTCAACTTACAAACTCATAATCATGATTTAGTTTCTTAAAAAATAACAGGAATGACTCAATTTTGAGTAACTTTCAAAAACCTTTCATTTACTCTCTCAAAATGTTGACTTCTGGTTTTGCCCTGAATGCAGCATGTCCACCGGGGTACTACGGTGCCGGATGCAAGCTGAAGTGTGTGTGTGACAAGGAAGGGAAGTGTGATCGCTTCAGAGGGTGTGTGTGTCCCGGGAGACATGGTGTGCGCTGTGAGAAAAAAGGTGAGACTAAACTTAACTGAAATGTGCATCATCGAGAATTAAAGAACATTAGGAATGAAATAATTTGCCTATTGAGTAAGTTCTTAAGTTCAGTGATGTTGAGGTTTTAATTTATTTCAAAAACCGTGATCATGTACTGCACGTTTTCTAACGTATGTACGATACATTGAATTTGTGAATAATACACCATAACTGCATGTTTACCAACAGCACTGTAAAATCACAAATTTTCTGACTCATTTTCTGATTGCTTCCAGACAAATCTCCGATCATCTTGAGCAGTCTGAGAGACACAGAGCTGAATTCTCAAGCAACGTACACTGTTAACTGCTCTGTCCAGAGTCAACCTGCACCTTTACACGGAGAAATACTTTTGCTAAAACCAGACAAGACCATCATATACGTAAGCTCAAAATTTTTGATAAGTATCTTTATCATTGAGCTATGAGCCGACAAGCGATCAGTCTAGAATTGAAAGGTTCATGGTGGAACATTTTGGCTCTTGGGTTAATAACTAGGGGTGTAAAACGCAAGTGCGATTTTATATTGAATCAGTGGACAGCGATTCAATGTCTGCTGATATTTTAAAGTCTGCTCCGATATGATATGATTTAATTCAATTCAGGAGCCAGCAAATGTCATAAAAAAATTTCATGATTTAACACAATCACTTCCTATCATATCAAATTACAAAAATAACTATTAAAATATCATTTGACTTGTTTATTTCTGAGCCTGTGTTTATCGTGCTTAATAAACGTTGTGAGGAAACCAGACGTATATAGGGTATTGTTTACAAAATGATTTTTGTTTCCAGGCCACCGACACCGAGACCATCAACGACCAGACCACCTCCATGTTCCAGGTGGACAGAGTAACGGTGGGGGATAGCGGGCGCTGGTTGTGTCAGGTGAAGACCACCAGCATCCAGGTGGAGAAAGACTTCATCGTTCAGGTCAAGGGTGAGACCAAATTTCTTTATCATTATATTAGTATCTCTCATCTAGGGCTGGGCAATCTGACTTCAAATCAATATCACGATAAATTGAACATTTTACCTCAACTACAATTCCTGAACAATTATGTGGTTTTTGCCTTTTTTGTTACTGTTTGGCCTCATAGTTCGCATGGCTGTAATGTCAATATACTCAAGAATTAAAGCTGGTATATTTTTCTAATAAAAGAGTGCATATCCTGTATTTGTGACATTACAGTAAGTGAAGGAAATGAGATGATTTGAGATTTAATCACAAATTTTGATTAATTGCAATTTTTTGGCCACAGTTCCACCCCAGCCACAGAATCCACCATCGCTGAACGGCAGTGGCCCGTATCATCTGGTGGTGCAGGTCAATAAGGATCCTTTCACTGGAGATGGACCTGTTACAGCGGTCAAGCTCTTCTACAAACAGGCCACTTCATCTATGTGGGAGGCAGTGGAAGGTAAGACCAACATCCATCTAGAGTTATACTGTATATGCAGTTAGAAATATTTGTTGTACGTAGATGGAACTATTGATGTCCTGAACACAGAATGAAGTCTGGGACTGTAAGCGCGGCTATAATGTGGGTTTCCTCTGTAAGTGCGCAGTAAGCTTATGTACAAAAATGTTTTTACAGACAAAAAATCACATCCCAAAGCTTTCCCAGCATGCTAGACCCTCCCTGGAAACATGTTGTGTCAAAGGTCAGGGGTCAGTTCCTTGGCATTGGCAAACCTCACAATCCAAATGCTTGTCCATTGTGTGGCCGACTCAAAACAACACTAAAAATATCTGTCTGATGAACTAAATGCATTTCTGATCGCTGCTCATATCCAAAAACAAATGATGGCTATGCAGAACAATGCAGATGATGTCATTCTACTGGAAAGGATCTGTGTGTGTGACAGAGGAAAAGGACATAATTAGTTCCAGAATGATTTCCCTTATTCCAAAGTTTTTATTTGCTTTTATTTGGTCTTTTTTTTCCCTCATGTGCAATATGGTCTTTCCATTGAAGATACATAAGAACTATTTGAATTCAACTTTCTAATATTATAAAAATATATTTGGAAAATACTAAGCGTTAAATAATAATTGACACAATGACATAATGACTTGTTTGTGTGTGTGTGTGTCACTGACCCTTATATACCAATATTATTTAATTTGTACTTAAAGTTAAGATATTTAAATGCCTTTTGTAGATACTGTTCTTTCCAAAGAAAAACTCTCAATTAAGAAAATGTCACAATCATCATAAACCCACTGCTTGCAGTGGGTTTTAGGAACAACATTCTTGAATTACAGATACATGGCACCAATGCAAAGCATCTCTTACTTAAATAAGCAAAAATATTACACAATGGCCTCAACACAACAAACAGAAAGCTTCTCTTTTAAGAATTACACAAAACACAGTGCGCCAACGTAGGGTAGAGTTACGGTGGACCGACAGAAACAAAAAGAGATGCCTAAATAGGGAGCTAACTAACCTAAAACAGCTGTAAACATTAAGCTGACCGATTAAAACAAACAAGATGCTAAATGCTAAGACAATAGGACCAGAATTCAGCCGCCCGCATCATTACTAGAACTCCTTCTATTCATCACATTACTCCCGTTTTGCAGCAGCTCCGCTGGCTGCCGGTGAAGTTTCGCATTGGATTCAAAATCATTCTGTTAACCTTCAAGACCATTCACAACCTTGCTCCTCCATATCTGTCTGACCTCCTTTATGTTGCCACTCCCTCCCGTACCCTCAGATCATCCTCTTCTTTCCACTTCACTGTCCCCTCTGCCCGTCTTATCACTATGGGGAGCAGAGCTTTCAACCGCTCTGCTGCCCGGCTTTGGAACTCGCTACCACCCGAGCTCAGAAACATCAATTCATTCTTATTCTTTAAATCCGCACTCAAAACCCATCTGTTCAAGCTTGCTTTCTCTCTTTGAGTATTTGCACTGTTTAAATTTAATCTGTTTCTTAATTTTGTGTATTTTATGGTTTTATTGTCTGTTGCACTTTGTTTTATTGTACGGTGTCCTTGTAGGCTAGAAAGGCACCTATAAATAAAAAAATGTATTAGATTAGCATGGCAAACTGGAGGTGAGGAATTATACTGGGCCCAATGAACAAACAGATCGGGTAAAATTAGGGACAAAGAGCTAAAGTAACACAGGTGAAACTGATAACGAGCTAATTGAACAAGAGGGAAATGACTGACATACCACAAGACACAGACACATCACGGGTCAGGGCTGCCCTCCAGTGGCCAACTGGGGTCGGATTGAGATTTTTATGTTGAAATTTTAACTGACAATAATGATATATCTTTCCCTTTATTTAATTCAAATAAAATTAAGGTATAGAGTGGGTATTGGGTTAATGAAATCTCCATTAAATATACTATTCAGTCATGAATATTTAAGCAAATATTTGGCATGATATAATGAATAACACGCTTATTGCATAATGACTTGTTTGTTTGTGTATTTGTGTGTGTCAGTTACCAGTACTCAGGTGAAACTGGAGAATCTGACCCCTATGGCTGAGTACACAGCATATGTGCAGTTAAGTCGTCGAGGACATGGAGGGACGGGATACGCAGGACCCGAGGCCAGCTTCTTTACACAGACACTTGGTAACACACAAAAACACACAGACACCGTCGTTTCCTATTTTTGCGAGGCCCTTCTGTTGACACCCATATTAATATATCCAAATAATACTACGCCTATGCTTAAAGCTAAACCTTAGTTTTAAAAAAACCTGGAACGTTTGTATGAAAAAAGTCTTCATTGCAAAAAAATGTCTCCCAGAAGTCACATAATCCGTTAAAATCTAAGGTATGGATCTTTGTGAGGACACCAGGTTTACATGTATCACTGTAAAAAGATGTTCAAAGTGTTGGGGAGTAGCTTAACTACTCTTTCAGTGGCTTCTCAGTAGCAAAGCAACTTTTTAAAACACTGTAGATGCTCCAGTAACTGTTTTTTTTAAAGTTCACGCCATTTAGCAGAAGTTCTTATCCAGAGCAACTTTGGGTTAAGTTGCCTAAGTGGGTTTTAGGAACAACATTCTTAAATCACAGATACATGGCACCAATGCAAAACATCCCTCACTCAAATATGCAAAATAAACTGGCACACTCGCTGCAAAACAACAAACAGAATTCTTCTCTTTTTAGAATTATACAAAACACAGCGTGCCAATGTGGGGCAGAGTAACGGTTAAGGCACAAAAAGAGAGAGACATGCCTAAATAGAGAGCTAACTAACCTAAAACAGCTTCAAACACTGAGCTAAATAATTAAACCAGATTAAGCAAGATGCTAAATGCTAAACCAATACATTAGCATAGCACAGCAAAGTGGGGCCAATGAACAAACAAGGGTGTGTTTATCAAAAGCATAGTTGCTAACTACATTAACAACTAACATAGCAACTATGCTTTTGGGAAACGCACCCCAGATCGGGTAAAATTAGGAACAAAGAGATAAACTGATGAGCTAACTGAACAATAGAAACACAGGAGGGAAATGACTGACATACCACAACACGCAGACACATCACAGGACAGGGGTGCCCTCCAGTGGCCGATTGGGGTAAAGTCCAGGGGTAGCCGTGACTTTTCCAGTAACCGTTTTTACATTTATGTTCATGCCACTCAGCAGAAGTTCTTATCCACAGTAACTTGGGGTTAAGGGTTTTACTCAGGGACCCAATAATGATAGTCAGATTTACCACTAGACCACCATCATCCTATTTTTAGAAATTGCAGTGCAGCATGTCAAAGCTACAGAAAAAATACTGTTACTTTTCTATTTGCAAAACGCAGAAAGGCAAAACAGAGAGAACTTACACTGTTGAGTGTAACTTATGTAACCTGAAATCACAACCAGTCCAAAACATCACTGAAACAACACGGATTTGGTATAACATTGTTAACTTTTAACGTCATGTTTCATATTTTTTCATTCATTTGTCCAGCAAATAAATCTACAATAAATCTTTGTCTTGAGATCAACCCAAGTTCGCACAAATCTGGACCAACTAAGCAGTCCGTCCTCGTTCCTCCCTTCACTACAGATCTCCCTCTCCCCATAGGGGTCGAACTGACTCCACTCAACCAAACCAGCCTGGCACTGTCCTGGCACCCGGCCCCCGCTTCCGCCCTGGCCAAAGAGGACTGGCACTACGAGTTGAGCTGCCAACAGACCGACGATACCAGCCTCAAGTGGAACTTTGAGCTCCCGGCAAACTCCACCGGAATCTGGCTCACGGAACTGAAACCCAGAACCAAGTACCAGTGCAGTGTGAGACTGAGCAGCAGGACGGTGGGTCAGTACTGCCCTACGGTCAACGCCTGGACACTTAGCGATGGTAAATACCAGGGGTGGAAATCACAAGTTAAATCACAATACAATGCACCTTGTTGTTTTGTGCATTTTGCATCTAATGTCGTCATCATCTGCACTTCATGTCTCGTCTTGCGATATTAAATGTCACACCATTTAACTCCAGATCTTGAATCTTGAACATCTTTACTAGCGTTGTCCAGAAGCTTGTTTGCTTACATTTCTTTTTCTCTGCAGCGCTCCCTCCTGCCCCATTCGACGTCTCGGCCTCCAACATCAGCGACTCGTCCGCCGTGGTAACGTGGACCGTCGCCGAGGGTCACTCCATCTCCAAGGTGATCCTGCGCTACCAGGAGGCGGAGCAGGTGGACTACAGTCAGCAGGTGGAGCTGGCGGTGCAGACGGAGCACAGCACCATGCGCTTCCAGCTGCGAGGCCTCAGACCCGACACCAGCTACTTGCTGCAGCTCTGGAGCATCAACAACATGGGACAAAGTGCAGACAAAGAGCCGCTCAGTCTGAAGACCCTCACGCCAGAGGAGAGCTCACGTAAGTTTCGTGGAGGCGATGATCAAGAAAAGTTGAGCACCATGTTACTCTGTGTGTGTGTTTGGAATAGTAGATTGTTTGGTTGTGAGACTTTGAGACTTGCGTTTGACGTCTGTCAGGGCTGTATGGGCTGGATGGAGATAGCAACATGCTCTTCTATGCCATCCTCGGCTCGGCCGGCATGACCTGCATCACCATCTTACTGGCCTTCTGCATCGTCCTGCAGCTCAAGAGAGCCTCCTTCCAGAGACGCATGGTGAGTGTGTGTTATGCAATGCACCGACACATTTCTATCAGAATCTGTATTTTCAGCAATTTGAGCCGCACTCTTCTAGCAGCCGTCTAGTACTCTTGTCAAAGTCACTCAAATCTGTATGCTAGAGATGAACAATATCAGAATTATTTCGCAATCGGCTTTTACTTTATTTTTTAAGTCATCGGCATCGGAGTGCTGCTTAGATTTAACAGATATTTTCCACCCAATATTTTATGAAGCATTTATTGTACGTCAGAAACGTACAACGTCAGAAGCGCTTGTGCCAAGCTCGT
This sequence comes from Distichodus sexfasciatus, assembly GCA_032718565.1. Taxonomy (NCBI): domain Eukaryota; kingdom Metazoa; phylum Chordata; class Actinopteri; order Characiformes; family Distichodontidae; genus Distichodus; species Distichodus sexfasciatus. Next base: position 491,929 of record JAVGVS010000181.1, read on the forward strand.
CCAAAGTCCAGGTGGGATTTTCTATGCCCATGCCCTCTGAGCACGCAGTGGAACACTCGTGAGCAAAATCTCCCGTCTTTACGCACTCATCCCTGCCTAATACCCATTCGGTGCCAGGCGCCATTGCAATGAGTTATCAGGTGTTTCTGAATGGTGGTGAATTGGCAGAAGTGCACGCTCATTGCATCACAACATCCTCTTGGTGACTGCGAGATGCAGTTGGAGGATGGTGTCCACCTTGGCCAAGATTCGAGCAAGAGTCTCTGGCCTTACTTCTTAAAATGTTTGACTCTTAAAGGTGAAACACAAACGTACACATTTGAGCGTAATTTATGCAGGACATAAATTAATATCATGTCAAATCACAATAAGGTTTCAATGAGTTTTGGAGGTAGAAAGTGTGTTGATTTGCCTGTAGCTTTTGAAGCTACAAGCTACTCGTTGTTCAAAGCTACGCCTAAGCTAACGGATATATTAAAACAGGAGCTTGGTTGTAACTTTTAATCACGACTAGCTTTTAGCTTGAAAAGCTACTATTTAAAAGTAGTTTCCTCCCAAAACTGGATGGTGGTGGTGGTGGTGACCCCTAAGGGAGCAGCTGAAAGGAGAAGAATCTATCATACATTTCTAATGCTCACTCTCATTTCTCAGCGAGAAGAACCTGTGGTGCAGTTCAACTCGGGTTCTTTGAACATGTCTAAAAAAAGCCGGGACTCCACCCAGTCGGTGGCGTATCCCACGCTGGAGTGGAGCGACATCAAGTTCCAGGACATTATTGGAGAAGGCAACTTCGGCCAGGTGCTGAAAGCTCGCATCAAGAAGGACGGACTGAGGATGGACGCTGCCATAAAGAGGATGAAAGGTCAGCACAGGCCTGTTGAAAGCCCTGACTTCCAGAATTCAGAAAAATGTCCAATACATTGATGCAAATGGAGAAAGAGTGATGAGAAAAGATAATAAACACAAAGGCATTGAACTCCCTTTATTCCGGTGATTCAGTTTTAATTACTGTCCGTTAGAAGCTGCAGTCCAGGAGAAGCATATAATTTTTTAGTTTTTATTAGTGATAGGTACTGAACGTAAGTATTAAACAGGTTCCTGTGGTACATTATTAAAGACTGGATCATAGACGAGTTCCGATATTATCGTTATTGAAGAATGGATGGATATCTGTAGTTAAACATCCACATTTCATCTGAGCAGCTCCGTTTCTGATCATTCTCTCTTGCACACAGTTGCACTTGCACAATTCTTATTTTGGAGTGAAGAGATTTTGTCAGCACAGTGCTAAAAGTACCAACAACACAGTACTAAAAAGTATTGATACGAATAACTTAAAGTATCAGAGCGATAACAGTAGCAGTATCTTCAACATCGTAACAACACCCCTCTAGTCATAAGAAGATGCTTCAGCAAATGTTTTTTCCTCCTCACTCCAGAATACGCCTCCAAAGACGACCACCGGGACTTTGCAGGCGAGTTGGAGGTTCTCTGTAAACTGGGCCATCACCCCAACATCATCAACCTGCTGGGGGCCTGCGAACACCGAGGTGTGTAACCCCAATTTATTAAAAAATCATAATTAAGAAGTAAGTACGTAAGTAAGTAAATGAAATGTATTTACAACGTCCTTAAACAGACAAAAGTCACAAGGTACTGAACAACAGGAGTACAAAAAGTAAATACAAACCGAATTAAAAACAGACAACAAAACAGAAACAAAAAACAAACTATTAAACAAATAAGATGTATAAAGCATAAAATAGACAAGTAAATATACCTAAATAAATGAGTTTTGAGTTGCGGTCCATATTCTTGGGCAAACAGACAAAATGTGCGATCCCCACAAGTCTTAATCTGGTCCAAAGAACAGAAAGTAAACAAGACAGAGTAGATTAAACCTTGCTAACTAACCCTCTCTCTCTCAGGTTACCTGTACCTGGCCATCGAGTACGCGCCCCACGGCAACCTGCTGGACTTCCTGAGGAAGAGTCGCGTGTTGGAGACGGACCCGGCCTTCGCCATCGCCAACAGCACGGCCTCCACGCTCTCCTCACAGCAGCTGCTGCACTTCGCCGCCGACGTGGCCCGGGGCATGGACTACCTCAGCCAGAAACAGGTGCAAACTACACCACTCCCAAAACTCTGGTATTATAATGCTTGTAGTTATATTCAGTATTTTTACAGCGTTTTTGCAGTGCCATCGTGATGCTGTTATATTTATAATAATTAATTAATGCAAGTAACAGTATTAGTGTACAATCATTTAATGTTGATTAATGTAATTAACTAGTTATTTTCTGTATTTTTGGTGCAATTCTGTGAAATTACAGTAAATTTACAGTAGTAAATAATGATACTTTTAGTAACATAATGATTTTGTGATAAAAAAAAGTGAATAAAGTAATTGAAATGCAAATGTATTTTAATTAATGAATGCCCCGATAGGATTTTTCCTACAGTCAGTTACCGTTACTGAGTTACTGTTGATTTCATGTAATTAACTAATTGTTTTCTGTATTTTTACCATACTTTCTGAACTACACAAAATAAAACTTATGAACAAAACTTTTTTGCACTAACTTTTAACTGTTGGTATCTATTTTAAATGTATTTTTGTGAAGCGAAATATCATTATGATTAGTAGTAATGATACTAATATTTTCTACATAAGTACGACTTCCCCGAATGCTGACATTTTCTCGTCTCGTAGTTTATCCACAGAGATTTAGCAGCCCGGAACATTCTGGTGGGGGAGAACTTTGTGGCGAAGATTGCTGATTTCGGCCTGTCACGAGGGCAGGAGGTTTACGTGAAGAAGACCATGGTAGTGTGCAATAATGCTGGTTTAAACACACATCTTGGTGATGTCTGTCGTACATGGGTTAATGACTGCTTGTGTCTTTGTGTGTCTGCAGGGCCGGTTACCTGTACGATGGATGGCCATTGAGTCACTAAATTACAGCGTGTATACGACCAACAGTGACGTGTAAGAACATCAGACTTTTACAGGCAGAAATGTGTGGCTGTAACAGTAGCGTAGCGGGGCCGTTAGTAACATAACGGTTAGGGAGTTGACCGCATAATCAGAAGATCGCCAGTTTGAATCCTGGACCCGTAAAGGTACCACTGAGGTACTCATAAACAAGGTACCGTCCACAAGCACTGCTACCCGGGTGCTGCCCACGCCAGGTGCCCACTGCTCCTTCATGGGTGGGTCAAATGCAGAAGTCACATTTCGTGTGCTGTGCTGTGTTCACATTGACAAATAATCACTCGCTTAAGGATACTTTGAGCTACACTGACACATTGAGTCAGTGATTAACAAGACATGAATTAGACATCGTTTAGACGTCATACTTATTGTAATATGTGACCCTCCACGGCAAAACCAGTCGCTTGTTGCAACGGAGGTTTCCGAGAAAAACGACTGTTTATGTTGCGTGGGGTAAAATTTTGGATTTTTTGTTTTTAGTGTTTTGAAACAGTGGAAGGTCTATACTGTACTGTTGTGAATAAATTTCGCTGAAAAACTTACCCTTTTCATCCTAACAACGTGACTTTCTTGAGGTGAGGAATTCAATTCCAGCAGAATGTTAAAAGTTTCTGTTTTGACCGCTCTACTTCAATATTTACGGTAAATCCACTCGTTGACTAGCGACTCTCTCGAGTTCAGTTAACCTAACGCAGGTAGGCTATCCGTGTGGCTGTGAATGCAGCGTAGGCTACCGTAAATACAAACGTAGCCGCGACCGCACCAAGCGTCTGTGAGTGCTACGGCGATAGTCAACTTCAAAGGCAGATTTCTCCGTTTCTCACTTGGCGTGACAGGAGAAACCCGACTCCTTTGACTGTTGATATCTCAGTCATATGTCGTCTGATTCATTTCATATAGGTATCGTTTTGAAGCTTGATTTATGCCCTTTCATGAAAACATAATAACTCAATTTTGAAAATTTGCGACAAGCGACTGGTTTTGCCGTGGAGGGTCACATATTATTTCTCTTTTTACTGAACGAGAAGATTGTTTTTTATTTAAATATTTGAGCTCAGGAGTGACCGTGGTAAATAGCAATAATATTTAAGTTTTTTGTGATTTAATATGAATGGACGGTGATGGTGTAAAATCTGCATATGATATTGTCTCAGATCGATTGATAACTTCTGAATTGAATCAAATCGAAATTGTATCGTAGCAAAAAATCGAATCGCCATCCATTGAATCAATATAATATTGCATGGTGATGAATTAAATAGCAGTTTCTCTCTCACTTAGATGGTCATATGGAGTGCTTCTTTGGGAGGTTGTAAGTTTAGGTAAGTTCTTTTATTTAAACACAACATTTCATGTTCATATATAAAAGTAAAGAAAATAAGGCAGCAAGATGACCAAAATGTTGAACTGGACTTACTAAAAACCCTGAGACCCTTGAATTAAAGACAGTAGGGTAAATTGAATCTTTAATTTCAAATTCATTTCAGATGTTAAAGTAAAATCAGTTAAACAGTAACACTGAAGTGTTTAGTTTTCCCTTGAACTTAAACATTTTTGAAGCTTTTATGGAAAAGTGTTTAATTATAGAGTATCTAGACAGCGATCTTAACGTTAGCATGTATTATTTGCTCGCAGGCGGGACGCCGTACTGTGGCATGACGTGCGCTGAGCTTTATGAAAAGCTGCCCCACGGCTATCGTCTGGAGAAACCGCTCAATTGTGATGACGAAGTGTAAGTGTGTGTGTGTGGGCGTATAAAAAGCGCTTTTTTATTGACAACTGTAACCGTGTACACAAAAAGACTAAAGTTCTCTGTCTATATCGGTAGCTATGAGCTGATGAGGCAGTGTTGGAGAGAAAAGCCTTACGAAAGACCTTCGTTTGCTCAGATCTTGATGTCCCTCACTCGCATGCTGGAGGAGAGAAAGGTGAACCAATCAAAACACAGTACATTTACGCTTCTATTATAAGGCTATAACAGGATTGTTACTAATTTATCGTGAAGGATTTCCTGTTCTTGCATTGCTTCGGATCCACCAATTAAATACAATTGTGATGGTAATGGTTAGGGAGTTTGCCCCGTGATTGGAAGGTCGCCGGTTTGAATCCCGGATCAGTAAAGGTACCACTGAGGTACTCATGAGCAAGGTACCGCCCCCAAGCACCGCTCCCCGGGCGCGGCCGATATCAGCTGCACACGACTCCTTCACGGATGGGTGACGTTTGGTTGTGGTGCACTGTGGGCTGTGCTGTGGTGTGTCCACAATAACAAATAATCACTCACTTTCACTATGAAACATCAATATACAGCGTACGTTTTTCTCTTCTCTCCTTCAGACGTACGTGAACACCACCCTGTATGAGAAGTTCACCTACGCAGGCATCGACTGCTCTGCCGAGGAGGCCGGCTGATATTCGCACCAAAAAATCAGACAAAATACTGCTGTTAACTCTCCGCGTGGTGCACAGGAATATGAAGGATATCAAGGTTTCTGCAATCCTACCATCAGGGTTTAAAGACTCAATTTTTTGCACACATTGTGTATTCCTTTTTTTTTTTTTTTACATTTTCTAACTGAGAAATATCGTCTCTCATGTTTGTGTTTATTCCTGTTACGGTGGAAGTGGCTGTAAAATTGCTGTATAGAGAGCGCATGACCCAAAAGACTCTGAGTGAATGCTGAGTACCGCATTTTGAGTATCACACAGGCCAAAAACTGCAGATGTATATTAAATATTCTGGACATTTTTGTTTTCTTTTGAGAGGCTCGGCTTGGAGGAGAGCTACTGTGCGTCGCACATTGTGCAAACATGTTGGAAAACTTTACTCTGACGAGCTTCAAGGGACCAATAAACTTCTTGTTGTGAAATGCTTTCATTTGGGTAATTTATGGTTTGTGCAATAGTGCTGCTACCGTAACTCAAACAACTAATGCAGATCCTGAATCCACACTTGGACCCGAGTGTCAGACACAAGGTCAGGAGTCAGCGATGGCCAAATCCCGCTTTCAAATTGAAATATAAAAACATTTTTTTGCAAGTATAATGGTGAAATACAACATTGGCAACAAAGAAACAACTTTTCTTTTTATTGCTCACGAATTTTCATTGTTTATTGCTTCTTTCACTATTAGCATGAAAAACTTTGCTGTTTATCTCTCTCTCTCTCTCTCTCTCTCTCTCTCTCTATTTATATCCATCTATCTATCTATCTATCTATCTATCTATATCTATATCTATATATATATCTCAGAACATTGTCATTTTTAGCCTTGACACTGGCTACATTTAGGGCTGGGCAGTTGGTTCCTGCCTTAGCCAGCATAGTGGCTAATTGACAAATAAATAAGAACTATTTCAGCCTGTAATTGTCTACCATTTTTTAAGCCTGGAATGCATTACATGTAGAAGAAAGGTCATCTTAATAGGTCTTCATAGGATTAAATTTAACCTTGATGTATTTACCCAAAAATGGTAACTTAAATACAAAAATAAAAGTGCTCTGACCTTGGCGGCTCGCCTCTCTGCCGGCCCAACAAAACACTGATTTCTCCATAACATATGAAGACATTTTTATATCCGCCCTCGGTCGTGTCTTGGTTTTGACGATCAACAGAGTTTGCGTTAGGTAACAGTCTTACAAAACGAAACACCGCATAAAGTGTGGTGAATATTTCATCAGCATCCTTACCAAATTGTAAAATAGAAGACTTATGTGTGGATTAAGTTGCTTATTTATTTTACAAATAAATTGGCTGACTACTATAGAGTTACGCAATAATACAGTATTTATAAGACCAATCAAAACTAAAATGTGCATTCTAACTCTAACATCCTCCCAAAAATAAACTGACAAGACCGTCTTCCAGGTTGGGTTTTCAGTTTATAGGAACAACTAAATATGTTGAGTAGTAAACCTGGGTGGCATTACTTCAAATTATTAACACAATTCATTTAACGATTAAAGAACAATTTTCTGTTTGTCTTTCCCTCATTGTTCACTAACAAGGTTTATACTGTAAATATGCTTAACTATTAAAGCAGATATATTTCCTCTAATTAAAGAATGTATATATGATGTTACAATAACTGAAGGGAACACATAGATGTGAGGTTGCAAATGGCAGTGCAGAATCACATGAACATGATTTAAAATAGATGTTCTTAATGTCATTGATTGATTATTGTTTGATTAATTATCTAGCCCTATTGTATAGTGTAGCATTTAATGAAACTAATTAGAGACATTCAGGTGCTGTAATATCTGATATTTCATGTACGTCACCACGAAATGGACACCACAGGATCTCAAATGAAGAACGTCCAGTGTCCACTAACCTTCCATGAATTTCCATCATTAAAGTCCTGATTCTTTAATTTATTTTAGGGCATTTATCAGACGCTCTTATCCAGAGCATTCGTGTTCCTTAGATCCAGGAACAGCCTCCTAGAGCAACTTGGGCTTAAGGTCTGGCTCAAGGAACAGTGATGTTAAACCCTCTTGGTCCAGAGACGAGCATCCTAACCACTAGACCACCCATACCCTAGATTTCAACTTTAGATTTTAGCCTTAGAAGTCTTCCAGGAAGTCTCCGGCAGTTGACTCAGCGATCTCCTCAGCGCCATAACAGCACAGACCTACGTGAAGCGGCAGCGGCGGTGGCGATCAGGCAGGCTGCTCCCAAAATGTACCACCAGTTGAAGAAGCCGAAAGAGACGCCCTTGACGATGCAGTAGAGGCCAAAACACACCAGAGCAATGGCGGAGAGGATCTGAACGCAAACTGGTGGTCCCGGACATAGCCGTCTTCTCCCCCATCACTGGGTTTAAAAACAAGGGCTTACACTGATGACACTGTAGTGCTCTATGAACCCAAAAGCAGAGTGAACACAGTCTGAATTTGCAGAAGGGTCTTTGTAAAAAATAAGTCACTGTCACTACGAGTAAAGGGGCGTTAATGGGGTGAATAAGCCTATATCAAATCGTGGGGCAAAATACAAATAATCCAGAAACACAAAACAATTGACTTTAACTATTTTTATTGCTTTGCTTACACCAGGAAAGATCTAAACTTATACGTCTCTTGATTGGCCAGAGATAATAATGTAGCTCTTATATACAGCCGGTGTAGCTGAAACCTAAGCCGACCCTGACTAAAATCACTTAAACCCTTAGCAAGAAAAATATTAATCTGGGTTCTAATCTTGCTCCGGGGCTGGAGAAAGCTCGTCTTAAATACGCTGCCTGGGATTAGAAACTGCTCAAATGTTTTTAAGAGAAACACACACTTGAGTTAGCTCTTAGTCTAATCCACAACTATCTGGCAATCAGGGAGAGTGTTTCTGATAAAGAGCTTAAAGGAGAAATGGAGGACGTTTGGAGATGTAGCCTAACTACACAAGTGCTAGAAAGATTTTTTATAAGATGCCTTTTAAAATGTTGTTGAGCTGTAATTTTGTCATAAAATAAACCCCCAAATTTTTATTTCTTGTGAAATTTTATTTATATATATATATATATATAATATATGACTTATTTTTCTTTCGACTTCTTATTAATATACTATAAAATGCATAGTAATATATTACTAAATTAAATCTAAAATAGTATATATATAGTTTGTAATATAAATATGTACAAATGTAAATAAATATACTAAATGTATTTAGGATCTTATCTTCTTTATATTATGTTGAGAGCATCAAAACCTGCTCCTCAACATTGTGAAGGTCATAAAACATGAAATAAAAGTCAGCCATAAAATAAACCCAAAATCCATTTTATTGCATCAGTTGTTGAGTTTTACATGGACAGGCACAAGTCTTCATTAAACACAAGAGACTCATAATGTGAGCTTGAAGCAAAAAAGAGAAAGAACAGTGTTTACAATCTCATCAGTGATTAAGGATGAGGAATACAGTTCTCTCATCCCTCATTAGAGGTTTAACCCCAAATTTGTGCGAATTTCATTTGAGACGCCATCTGACATGAAAGGAAAGATTAAAACAGCACAGAATAAAATGTAAAAGTGGAACTGGAGTTTAGTGTTATTGGTCAATCATTCTGGTGTCTCTTCAGGAATGTGGCGCAGACATAGGTCTGAATTGGTCAAACACACCTCGTGTATGCTCACAACACACACACACACACACACGGCTGAGTCAGTAAAAGTGTATGCAGAATATGAGAATGTGATTCAAGAATGTATACACACACTATAGCTCATCACACACGCTTAGCTGAGATATTAACTGTGTAAGTGAATACAACAGAATCTCTCTCACTCTCTCACACACACACACACACACAAACCCTGCAATTTAAAGTCAAAAACTACTGCATACTGGACACAAAATCCCGCACTTCATCCAGCGCTGCTGAGAAAACACACTTCACTGAGCATCAGCTATGAAACTAGTTTATAACCTCTACAAACTCTTAACTCATCCATGTGTAAAAAGCAAACACCACTCATCAAACATTCCAGGACTTTAGGTGACAGATTAAAAAATAATAATTGACTCGTCGTCCGTCTCCACAATTGTTAAAGGTCAGCACACAAACCGTTACGGTCAAAAGCGTGTCACAAAAGCATTCATTAATCTACACCATCAATGCAGGAATTAAACATCTCATTAGACAAATATTATTCTTAATATTACACTATTATATATATATATATTTTTAGCCAAAATAGAACTATCCACACCCCCGTATTTTGCATAGTTTTAGTGCATCGTCTCTAACTAGCTCCAGTCTTTTCTGGTCCACACTGCCACCTTGAGGACGAATTCCGCCGTCACAACGCGCAGTGCAGATTGTGTGTGTAAATGTGTGTGTAAATGTGTGTGTGTGTGAAGCTGGATCTCCTGGAACGTCTCGTTTCCTCGAGTTCCATTACGATTTTAACAGTCACGTCTAAATCTTTCTTCTGTTTTCCCATGCCAGAAAACTCAGAAAAAACAGGCTTCGTCCTCATGAAAAAAGTTCGTCAGGTCCACGGCGGTCTCGCAGCTGAAGCGTGTTGCTTAATGACACATTCGCGACGTCATTTCTTTCTGGAATGGCAAAAGAGAGACACATTTTATTAGTAGTTATTATACTAAATCTCATTTGTTGGTCCACGCTTAAACGTGACACACCGTTATTCATACAAAACTGCAGTGTTCCGGGGAATTTCTCCGCATCCATCGCCTGAAACGCTGTTCTCAACCAGACGTGACGAAAAGTCGCAAATAAGACATTTTACACACACATGTCAAATGGATCTTAATCTCGAAACATCGTTAGTTCATGCAAAACAGCAGTACACAGAGGAATCTCTCCTCATACACCGCCTTATTTGTGGCGTTCAGTCACTTAACTCTGCTTTATCTTTATGATGAAGTGCGATGGCTACTCTTCCTCCCTAATAAATATTTACAGCTGTGTGTTCACTTCAAAAAATAAAAGGTAGAAACGCCTCAAATATAAAGCAGGTTTCTGTCAGATCTTCATCTGATCTGGAGGTATCCGTGTAAATTGGGGACAAACTTGGTCATATGATTAATTTGCGTCAAAAAAAAATTAATGCGTTTAGTTTCCAGCTTAATCGCTTGGGTTCATCAGAAGTTCAGCTTTTGATAATTTCTCTTGTTCTTAAGGGATTTATTAAATCATGATAATTAGCTACTCGACGCCTTGTTTTCAAGCTTTGCCTTCAGGACGGTTTGCATATAAATCAGGTCTACACTGCAAAAAATGCCTTTTTAAAAATAAGAATTTTTTTGGGGGGGGAAAAAAAATACTTATTTCAAGCAAAATTATCTGCCAGTGCAGCAAGAAAATTGCACTTGCTAAGATTTCTTAAAACAAGAAAAAAAAAATACTCAAAGACTAAGCATACACAACTTAAATTAAGCAGAATATACTAGGTTTTTTTCTCCAATTCTCTTGAAACAAGTGAAAATATACTTACAGTTTACCTACACAACTCCTTTACCAATGTAGGTTGTTTTAAGAAAAAACTGCTCAAAATTAGTTGTATTACCGAGGTAGGATAACTCAAGATAAATTTTCTTGAAACAAGTCAAATAATCTAAACAATATTCAGTCTTACCAAGAAAATAAATCCAAAAAAATGGTGTAACAAGATTAAAATGCTGAATTCAAGTCCATTACACTTGTACAGACTTTTATTTTTTATTTACATGTCGGTTCCACTTTATGGGGTACCAGTTCGCTAATTCATTTTTAAAAAGTGTTATTTGCTTTCAGTGTGACTACTTTTACTGTTTTCCTCCGGGTTTGGGGCTGGTGTAGATTGTGCACACATACATGTTTGTTTTGTTCTCAGGCGCAGGTGCTAATCCTTGTACTTTGGTCAGGGTTCACAATGCCTGCTTCTCCGATTGCGTTGTTAGTTTTCGGACTTGTTTTATCTCATTAAGCACCATGTACCACTTAGAAACACCACAGACGTGTACTTGCATATGTCCCTTTATGCACCAAACTACTGTATTCTTGTCATCGTGTTAAAACCCCCCCCACACACTTTTTTACTTGCAAACATTGACGTCTCGTTGGTATGTTAAACTCAACCCAGACCTAGACTTAAAGTCGTAACATCTTTTTTTATTTTCTCCAAAAATCCTGAAACTTTTCTTTACAGGCATTTTTTCCTTATGAAGACGGGTTTTCACATACAATATTGTTCTCACAAAGCCACAAAAATCTGTCAAATGAAACGTTTAAATATATATATATTTTATTAACGTATGCCTGTAGTTTGGTCATATTTTTCGTCCTCACTCTCCGCGTGTCCTCTCCCCTGCACGGTCATGAGGAGAGCTTATGAGGAACGGGAGAAAGCCGCCTTTGTTTTCTGGCTGGCCTGGTTCACAGGATCGCTGGGCCTCGTCCCCCCGCGTCCCGTCTCTAGAGCTCGTTATTGGGAGACGGCCATCCGGAGGCCAAATTCAGAGCTGTGTGATGTGAGCTGGGGTCATTTCGGTACAAAGTGTGTGACATCTGACTAGTTTGGGAACTGGGCTATGACTTAAAGTCTACTTGAGGACTCGTTATAAAATCATCTTCTCAAGTGGAAAAAGGTTCTTGATATATAATGGGGGAAAATCTCAATCAAAATGACGTTAAACTAGGGGTGGGCGATATGACCTCGAATTGACACTACGAAGGTAGTCATGTGTGTCAAGTGTGTCAACACATTTTTAAGGAAACAGTACATGAACACAATTTGGGAAAGGTATTATCAGAATTTAAAAAATAATCAAAATTATGTCGTTAGTTGACTGGAGTAGACACTAGGGAGCAGTGCTGAGTTTAAGCCTGACCGGACTGATATCCACCCATGTGACAGTGTGTGTGTGTGTGTGTGTTAACCAGAGTCCCCCCAGCGCTGAGTGTTTAATCTGGTTTCAGGCTGGGCTGTGTTTCGGATTACAACACAACCCCTTCTACTGAAATCCAGCAGCTGACTAAGATCAACTCCGGCTGGTGAAGATTCTGTTACGATCAAATTCAAATATCTTTGTTATAAAAGAATATACAGTACTGTGCACGTCTAGAGTCGCCCCTCGTTTTGTCATATATTTCATCCGAAGAGTCAGACTTTCCGATGTTGTTTAATGCAGTCTTAGAACAGTAGAATAGTATTTACTTGTGTTTGCTAACCCTAACCCTTTACTTTTTCTTGCCAAATTGTATATTTTTCACTTATTAAAAATGCAGGTTCTAATTTGTGTCCTCTTTTCCACACCAGAGGTAACTATACGTTGATCTAGATCAAAACAACGGTTCATCAGTTTAACAATCAACAAGCCCACGGCATCGAAAATGACAACATCGATCAGACATCACACGTATTGATATATCCTTCGCTAAGCGAGTGCAGAGACACCAGCGGGTTTCGTCACAACATTTACGAAGTACAGTAACACAGGCTACCGTGAGCTGTGGCTGAGGCATAAAAATGACATTTTAGTTCCTTTTCGTCATTAGATATGTATTGAAGTGATCGCATAAAAGCGCCAGCTCCTGGACTGAATCGAAATCGTCTGGTAGCAGATTTTGTGACATCAGAAAACATCGCGTCGTCATCTGTTGAATGGATTTCATCTCGTATAGTGATGAATCTTGTGATTTACAGCTCCGCTACTCACCAGCGGCTCCAGCTCCTTGCGGTCTATGAGGTTGAACTCGGTGCAGAAGTAGTAAAAGTGCTTGTAGCAGGTGTTGACGTGAGCCTCGGCTCCCATCACGATGATGCGGTCGAAGTGGTGGATGTAGACGTGGACAAAGACCCGGAAAAGACGACACAGTATCTTCTTACAGATCTGGATGAAGTTCTTAGGGAAGGGGATTCCTAAAAAGAGAGAAGAGCTGGATCAGCTACTGTAGTGTAGAAGGCTGACGATTTCATGAGATACCGATCAGGCAAACTGTACGGTGGCCTAGAGAGACCAATGCAATTCAAAATGAAAAATGAGCTGCAAAGCAACTAAACCTATTAATCAAGTTGCACATTAACGTGTTGCACGTTCATAGACACAGTGCAAATACGGAAAATACATACAACTTGGCAAACACGGCAGACACAACACAATGCAAGTGTGACACAACTCAGGTGTGACACAACAAGACACAACGCAATGCAAGTGTGACACGAAACGACAACAAAACACAAGTGTTACACAACACAACTCAAGTGTGACACAACAAGACACAACACAATGCAAGTGTGACAAAACAACACAAGCACGAACCAACAAAATGCATGTGTGACTCAGCACAACACAAGTGTAACACAAATCAACGCAAGTAACACCACACAATGCAAATGTTACACAACACAATGCAAGCATGAACCAATACAACACAAGTGTGACTTAACACAATGCAAGTGACAACGTAAGTGTAACACAATACAATGTAAGTGTGACAACACAAGTGTGACAATGCAAACACAACACAAACGCAAGTGTGACACAAGACAACGCAGTGTTTCCAGGACACTTTTTTTCAGGAAGTCAAGATTACTATTTACGATTGTATGGAGCTAAAATGGTGGAAACCAGACAGTAAAAATTGATATTTGAGATATAAACGATTGCCATGGTTTAATCGTACTTAGTTACAGAATATGTGCAGGAATTCATATTCTCAAAAAGCATGTGACCTCCTGGAAAAATGCCAGCTTGCCAGCTAATGCCCGTGTGCTGGAAAACAGGACACTCCCGAGTCCACCCCTGACCCATCAGCAGCCATTATCAAGGGAAGGAAACTGCTCTTCCACAACTGGCCTCCTGAAAAAAGAGGACGACACGGCAATGCTGACGCTGCAGATCCCCAAAAAAGCTCAATCAAGTCTGAACGCTCAGTGTGGGTTCACAGGGTCAGCGAATCTGCATAGTTACCAAGTTAATGAGGTCTTTTGGGATGCCAGGACATTAAGGTTATAATTGTAATATCACAAAACATTGTTATTGCAAGCTAGTGTAATGTATTACAGATGACTAATTACTGTTATTTTTAAAGTAATTGGTTACACTGAATTATAATGTGTTACACGACTCCTGCAATACTTTTGTGTTACTTTCACCAAAATAACTGTGGAAGTAGGACCCGGCTTTCTAAAACGCTAAAATGTAGTTTACTGCAGTTCATTCTACATCCAGTGGAGGGCGATGTGCTGTAGCATAATGACAAGACATACAGTCTGTCGGAAACGGCTCTTTTACTTGCCCAATTTTTCTCTTGTGCCAAAGGTGTCGTGGTGTCTGTGATTTTTTTAAATAAAAACAAAATGGTTAAAATTGTATTGTAACGGTTACAGAGTTGGTCCCGTGATCGTAAGTTCGGCGGTAAAGTTACCACTGAGGTACAAGAGCAAGGTGCCGTCGTAGACGCCTGGTCTATAGCTGTCCACTCCACTGCTTCTTCTCAGATGCAGTCAAATGCAGAAGTCACATTTGTTTGTGGTGCACTACGTGCTGTGCTGTGTTCACAATGACAAATAATCACTCGCTACTAAATTTATTGATACTGAATTTCCATCAAATCTACAGCTGGTGGCGTAACAGTAGTGATCAGAAGGTCACAGGTTCGAATCCAGGGCCGGTAAAGGTACCACTGAGGTACTCATGAGCAAGGTACCGTCCCCAAGCACTGCTCCCCGGGCGCTGGCCTTGTCAGCTGCCCACTGCTCCTTCACTGATGGATCAAATGCAGAGGTGACATTTTGTTGTGGTGCACTGTGTGCTGTGCTGTGGTGTGTTCACAATGACAAATAATCACTCACTTAAAAAGTTATATTATAGTTTTTCTTTTTAATGTAAACTTTCTTAAGGACACATTTAATTGGGAAAAACGGCTGAATGAAGCCCAACGACCAGAGAATTATTCTTCATGGCATTTTCCCCACGGGTCATGAAGAACGTGGGTGTTTTGGGCATGTTGCGTGTTTTCCCATGTTGGCGTGTTCATGTTTTTTTCATGTCGCTCTTAGCATCTTTAGAGTTTAGACACAGCAGCGCTTTTTTTTTGCCCCCAGTTCCGAGCGTTAAAGTGGGTCATTTCCATGGGAAGTGGTGGACTGCGAACACTTACATGCTTGTGTGCACTTGTGTGTGTGTGTGTGGGTAGACAGCGGGACTGAATCGGACGCCATTGTCGGGGAACAAAGCCTCCTTCTAATCTCCTCAAAACTGCGAAATTTCGTGAAACGGTCTCTGTGTTCTAACGGCCGAAAGCCTTCACAAGACGCCTCACTGTTGACCGAGTGACCATAAAACGATGGATGCTGTAGCGTTTGCATTAAGCGCAAATCTCGCTGCATAGCACAAAGCAGATGATCGGGCGGAAAGCTCGTTTGCCTTGTAACATAATGTGCTTAGGGCCACACCGCTAATGCGCCATATGGCGGGATGGAGAACGGACGGACGGCGGGTTTACAATGCAATCGTGTGTTTAAAACTAAACTGCAAATTTAATTCAGTAAAAATGTCCCGAAATATATAGAAATCATCCAAATCAAACACAGCTCTCAGTTCGTTATCTGCTTGTTTATTCATTTGTCTGTGTAAAGCTGGAGTCGGCCGATTATCAGCCTGGACAATTATCAGTGACAACATTTCTCAATGTTTCAACATTATAACGGTTAATGTTAGGATCATTTTCCCACCCAGAATGTTCTGGAATGTCCCGTCCACCATTGAACATATATAAAAGGCTTTAAATTAAATTCTGTCTTAAAGTATTTGATATTCTACATTGTTGACACATCATTTTTACATGAGACAAATATCAATTCAAAATATCGGTTATTGGTCTGCTCTGTTAGTAATAATCAGTATTGGTATTGGTTCTGCAAGAAATGATTTAGGGTCTTGATCTAAGTGCTATACATTGTGGACACAAAACTGACAAAACTGGTCCTAGCATAGGTAGATGAGGAGGATTATGGGAAATGCAGTTACTAGTGGTCAAATGATATTATTTCTCGTATTTCTATTATTTCAGCATCTTCTTCATAATCAGATGTCCTTTATATCGACCTCAAACTTAATTTGCAGTCTGGAAGCAGCATCACACTTTCCCACACTCCCTTCTGTCTACACAAAGTTTTACACACACACACACACACACAGAGTTTTGGGAATGAGAACATTCCCCCACACGCACACACACATGTACGGCTCAGTTTACTCCGGATTCACAAACAACACAGAGAAAACGCTGATGCCTTTTTACAGGAAAATATGATCATAAATAATTTGGGATGAATGAGGAAGACGGTATATTAATTACGTCTAACAGTGAAATGGACAGTGAGTAGGGATGGACGGTGTGTCTTCAAATCAATATTACGATTAACTGAACTTTTTTTTTTTTAACCTTGATTATGATTAATGAACAATAATTCTGTTCATTAAGTTAATAAAGTTAATAAAGTTTGTACTGTAATTATGTTCAACTATTTCAGCTGTACATGAACACACCCTGGAAAAAGCATTTTGAGTAATCGTTATGGAGATTATGGCAGTCAGAGGTTCTGAATGAGGTTTCCCTTAATGTTTGATTAATTCATTAAAAGGTAGGGGTGTAACGATACATCAATCTACACTGACACATCAATTAAAAAACTAATGAGCTCATAGAATTAAAACATCCAGTGACATTTTACATGCTTTTTGTGATTCGATATGAACGGAAAACCAGTCGCTTGTGGCAAATTTTCAAAATTGAGTTATGTTTTCATGAAAGGGCATAAATCAAGCTTGAAAACGATACCTATATGGAATGAATGGGACGACATATGACTGAGATATCAACGTTCAAAGGAGTCGGGTTTCTCCTGTCACGCCAAGTGAGAAACGGAGAAATCTGCCTTTGAAGTTGACTATCGCCGTAGCACTCACAGATGCTTGGTGCGGTCGCGGCTACGTTTGTATTTACGGTAGCCTACGCTGCATTCACAGCCACACGGATAGCCTACCTGCGTTAGGTTAACTGAACTCGGGAGACGAAGATGGATTCCGGAGAAATATCTTCACGCTAGTCAACCAGTGGATTTACCGTAAATATTGAAGTAGAGCGGTCAAAACACAAACTTTTAACATTCTGCTGGAATTGAATTCCTCACCACAAGAAAGTCACGTTTTTAGGATGGAAAGGGTACGTTTTTCAGCCAAATTTATTCACAACAGTACAATATAGACCTTCCACTGTTTCAAAACACTAAAAACAAAGAATCCAACATTTTACCCCACGCAACATAAACGCTCGTTTTTCTCGGAAACCTCCGTTGCGACAAGCGACTGGTTTTGCCGTGGAGGGTCACATATGATATTGTCTCATATTGACGTCAGACTTTGTGATTTCGCCATACTCAGAATCGTTGTCCGTTGAATCGATATGAAAATGTAACAATCGTTATAATGAAACTGCTACACGCTCACATTGAGTCTGTCCTATTATTTTTGGCTCCTCCCTCCGTTTCGTGAGGGTTGTAGGTCAGAGAGATGCTTAAGTCATTTCCTTAATCTGCCCTGATAATCTACTATGATATGGACTTGCTCAGAGATTAAGCACCCACACACACCCACAAAAACCCACGCACAGCCACGTACACACACAAACATTTGGATTTAAACGTTAAAAGATCATAAATACTGTTTGTCACATATGTATAATATTTAATACTGTGCAAAAGTCTTGAGCCGCCCCTCATTCCTTTATATTTGGCTGCTCAAGACGGGGCAGTTGGTAGTGGAACGGTTAGGGAGTTGGCCCCGTGATCGGAAGTTCGCCGGTTTGAATCCCGGACCAGTAGTGCGACTCCCTCACTGTTTCTCTCATCTCCTTTCTACACCTACTTCTTCACCTACTTTTATCCTTCCAACTCCTTTTCCTATCCTCATGTTTCTTCCTCTCACCGCTCGGTGCACACGGAGGATGGCGTGATGGTGGAGGTTGGTGTAAACAGAGGGGCAGCAGGCTGTACGAGGGTGTGTGTGTGTGTGTGTGTGTGTTTGCGTGCATGCCTGGAAGCTCGGTGATGTAACATAAGAAGTCCGAGACTCCCACATGCTGTAGCGTAGCTCGGCTACACCACCACCACCACCACCATCACCACCCCCAGCACACCACCGCAGTCTTACAAAAAAAACGACTGGAGTATTTTTATATTTATTCCCCCCCTCTGTGGGAGGCACACTCAACCCTCAATATTCCGGAAAATATTCCGGCCGGAATACTCTCCGAATATGGTATGACGATGCAGTGCCGTGCTTTTGTGTCTCCGGCTGGTTTTTATCGAATCCGTCACGCGATGCTGTTTTGTAATTCGTTATGTAAGACGGTGGAGCCACAAAGCTGACTCAAGATCAGAACTCACTGTGATCACCAGTGAAATCAGCTGCTGTTAAGCCAACGCTAGGTCTAAATAAATCAACAAACATTTATAGAAACGGATACATACAACCTCTCACCAACTTAATCCGGTTCATTAATCGTCTGGAACAACCTTTAGGGATTTTTATTCAACATTACTCATTACTTTATCTGACTTTACTTTCCTTTTTGGTTTTATTGTGGACGTCTGAACCAGGCATTTTTCTGGCGTTCGTGGCGCCAGGTGAGCGCCGACTGTTTTTCTGCTCACTGGAGCAAATCAAAGCGTCCACACGGGCGTTCAGCACCGGCGTTCGGCCGGCTGCGCGTTCAGGTGGCGTCAAATAAACGCTGCATGCAACCTTTTCTTGGCGTCAAAATCCCGACAAACGGGAGGAAAACGACGCTATTGCGAACGCCGGTGAAACGCCAAGCGAACGCAGCTACAAAACGCAGCAAAAACGCGCATGGCGTTCAGAGGGCGTTCATTTCGAACGTCCGTGTGGACGAGGTCTAATGTTTTGCTTTCTGTCTTGATTTTATCAGCTTTTTAAGGCCATTATTATTTTATAGCTGCTACATAGTAGTGACGAGAGTGTCGAGACGAGACGAGACGATACAGGAGATTATGTTCACGAGACGACAAAATTTTAACACTATTTTAAAGAAAATGTAAAAGATGAAACGTTTGACTTGAATATGGCCTTTTAAAAGTGTATTTAGTGCATCAACTCTCTCTTCTCAGCTGCAAGTGTAAAGTGTCAGACTGTACATTATAAAATCAACATCATTTAAACACGTTAGATTTGTAATCCCTGCGAAATGAACAGATTTGGGAACATTAACAGATACAATAAGTAGAGGTCTCATGCTTCTAGTCGATTATGATTATTAGGTCAACGTTTCGATTCGTTATGATCACGTTGCAGCCCATAATTGTTTCTACATTACTTCACATTGCACACAGAGCGGACTGCCAAGTTCTTTTAACTAGAATTTTTATGTCGTAGCCAGAAAATCACCAAGCAACATCATTATGATATAATTCAGGGGTTTTCAACTGCTTCTGTCCCAGGGACCACTACTCGGATTAAGCAGGGAGGGAGTATTTTTTGTATTACTTTATAGATATTGTATTATGGATATTTAATTATTCGTAAAGATGCCCAGATCATCTGGAAATGTTTTGAAAAACCATTTCAATCAAAATGAATCATTTTTAAAAGGTGATTTCAGTCGTGAAACGGGACTAAATGTCAGGGAGCACCTGCAGTTCTGCCGCGGGCCACTAGGGGTCAGCGGACAGCCGGTTGAAAACCTCTGATGTAATCCATTATGGTCTGCCATTGTATCGATGCCGAATCGTCCACATCTGCATCGCGATGCATCGATTATGAGATTAATTTCAACACCCCTAACAATTAGACTAGAATACTCGCTGAACACGTCACACCCAAAATCTTCAAACAACCCACAACTCGTCTTCTTGTTGCTGCTTTTGGTGTCGTACTGTGTCGTCGTGTGCGTTGCTATTTGCTATATGAACTTGGAACCATATTACAGGCTTGATTGGAGGCCAAATCAGTCAATCAGCTTTCTCCAAGCCTGAGACTGGAGAGCAGTACCAAGTGGAGCGAGCGTGAAGGCGGAGTTGAGCATGTCCAGTCAAGGTCGAGGGGTACAGACGGCAGATTCTGTTGATAAAAGGTGCAATGTGATCAAAAATAATTTTGCTAATAATCTTTTCATCTTGACGAGAAATATCGTGCCGTTTTAATATCGCGTGAGTTCATGCCACGACATATCGTCACACCCCTAATATATACTGTATAACAATTTGAGAGAACTCTGGGCCTCCTCCATCGCTCTCTCTCTTCTTCTTCTGTTTTTGTCTCCCTCTCACACACTCTCTCGCTCTCCACCTCTCTCTCCATCTCTTATATAAGAAAAAAGGAGGCAAATGAATCTGTCTTGACTCTGCGGTGGCAGTAAAGAGTCATAACGCGCCGTCATGATTTAGTTATGATGCGGGGAACAATGACGCACTGCAGACAAAAGCATCGCTTAAATAAATATGAGGACGAAAAGACTTCAGATTAGACTGCAGCCGATACTCTGGAGCTGCAGGCAGTCCTGTTGACTTGGCCGGCTGACAGTAAACAGATGGTGTGTGTGTCGGTGTGCGTGCGTGCGTGTGCGTGTGTGTGTTTGTGGTGATGTTGGTAGGTGTGCCAGGATGCCAGTGCTTAAATAGGCATGTCCCATTAGACTTGTGCCAGGCAGAACCTGCCTACTATAACAACTGCATCAACGAGGGAAGCCTTCTGGTCAACAGGGGGCGCTCACCTTTACAGCTCGGACCCCTCGGCTAGGGCTGCTCGATTATGAAAAAAAACATAATCACGATTAATTTGGTCAATCTTGAAATCACGATTATTTAACACTTTACTTTGTGTTACTATTTAAGACTTTATGCTGCTCTCCTCCTTCTGCCATCTTTACCGCTCAGACTGTACACCGCCACCAGAACACACACGTGCGTTCAGTCTTCGGAAGGTGCGTTAGTGCGCGTGCGTGTGTCATTCGGAACACAAGACAAAATATGAGTATACTTGCAGAGCGTAATGTGGCAAAATAATTGTAATTATAATTGTTTTTTGTCGATTACATTATTTTTGTGATTGTTTGGAGCTGAAATTGAAATTGAAATTAAAATTCGATTAATTGCACAGCCTTACCCTCGGCTGCCGGTACATGTACTTTATGATATTTATCAGAGCTTCGTGTGTCCAGAGCCACTTCCATTTCCTTAGTTACACAACGAACCGGCTTTGGTTTGGACACAATACTAAAGCGCAATTTAGTCCAAGTGTGCGTAGAGCGAGGACACGAAAAAGAGAGAATAAGAAAAGTTGCAGTGTGGTCAAGAGAGAAGAGGATAAAAATGGCAAGAGAAAAAAGTGAGAGAGAGAGAGAGAGAGAGAGAGAGAGAGAGATGTTCCAAAACATTAAGAATGAAAGAGCAAGAGAAAGAAAGACAAGAGGAAAACAGTAAGATTGAGAGAGAGCGAAAGAGAGAGAGGAAACCAAGAAGAAAGAAAAAGCATTAAAGAGAAAGAAAGAAAGAAAACAGGAAAAAAACACCAAGAGTGAGAGAGAGAGAGAGAGAGAGAGGAAAACAAGAAAGAAAGAAAAAAAGAAAGAAAAAGCATTAAAGAGAGAAAGAATGACAGGAAAAAAACACCAAGAGTGAGGGAGAGAGAGAGGGAGAGAGAGAGAGAGAGAAAGAAAGAAAGAAAGAAAGAAAGAAAGAAAGAAAGAAAGAAAGAAAGAAAGAAAAAGAAAAAAGCATTAAAGAGAGAAAGAAAGACAGGAAAAAATGAGAATAAAGACTGAAGAAAGGAAAAAGAAAGTTAAAACAACAGCATTAAAGAGAGAGAGAGAAAGAAGAAAAATGGCAAGAAAGGAAGAAAGACAGCAAGAGAGAGAAAGAAAGCAAAACAGAATGAAAGAGAGAAAGAAAAACAGCAAGAGAAAGAAAAGAAAAGAGAAGAAGAAAGAAAGAGTGACTGAGGTCATGTGGATCTGGAGGCTAATGAGCACCCAGTAAGCATAATAAGAGACCGGCCCTGCTGTAGGCCAACACACACACACACACACACACACACACCTCCCACGGCGCTGCCGCAGGGACACGGAACCACACACACGCAGACAGAAGAGAAGAGAACAGAAGGAGGCACAGCTTGACCGCTTACCATCATATAAACATAAATAGAAAGGCTGAGAGAGAGAGAGTGTGTGTGTGTGTGTGTGTATGATAGATGAGTGTTGACTTATGAGGTGTGTTCTCTCAGCCTGAACAGAGGAGAGGGAAGGATGGAACGAGGGCGTCAGCTAGAGAGAGAGAGACGGAGAGAGAGATGTGTTTACGTAAAGCTGGGAATACGCTGTGCGACGTTTTCAGCCGCGTTATTCAGCTCCTGCTTAAACCGTACGAGTGAATCGCAGGGGTTAAAAGTTCGCAGCTCACCATTCATGTCCTCACACTATACGGCCCGACGCTCTGATGCGCCCTGACTGCTCACACTGTACGTCCATACTGGTGCTGCAACAAGTGATTATTTTTGTAATCGAATAAGCTATCGATTAATCGAGTAATCGGATACATTTTTAAAAACAAAAAAAAACAAAATTGACAATACATTTGTTATTAGGCTTATTGGAGTGTGAGTAGAAGTTAGTCAAATACGCTTTATGATGTTGTATTCAATTGAAAATGAAGAAACATGAAGTTTAAGGGTCATTTTGAACCAATTTGGCCAATAAAATGAGTTGCTTTTGGCCTTTCTGGAAGAGAAGTGCATTTCCCACAATCCCCCGCGCACGCCACGGGGCCGCGTGACAATAAAGGGTTCAGCGCGTTCCGGAACAAATGAAAAGACCGATGGGAAAATCTTAATAAATGGCTGTATTGTGAGTGGAACGCTGGTTGTTGTGGTTATTTATCAGCTAAAATATGCGTTTGGTCCGTAATAAAGGGGACGTTTTGACGGAAAAGGAGCGTTTTAGCGAGTAATGGCGCTTACGCGGGCGCTCGCGCGTTCACAAACACAGCGCGCGTATTTACATCGCAAAAAATGTCATTTATGCGTTTTTACTCATTTACTTCTGGTTTTGTGCACGGAATATCTCACAAATACGTTCACATACAGAGGGATCTATTCTCCTTTCGATCGCGCCACTGAAAATATTGTGCGTCATTAATAAACGTCTGTGTGAAAAACAAGCGGCGCGTGTTGTAGCGATTTAAATGACCTAAACGAAGCTTCGATTCTACAAAATTTGCCTCGACCATTTTTTGTAATCGAATTATTTGAGTTATTCGAATAATCGTTTCAGCTCCAGTCCATACACGACACGTCGGCCTCTTGTATCCGGAACTGCAACGTACCCAGAAGAAGAAAAACCCGGACGTGGGGAGACGCTCACCTGAGAATGAGAACGCTCACCAAAGAGAACGCGTGCGCAGCGTGAGAGGTTGAGTTAAATGGGCTCGTGGCACTGATACCCTCACGAGGGGCGACCAGGGTTTCAAACAGGTCTGATTTTCTTGCGACCATACGATTGCCGATCGGGAGCTGGTCGTGAGGTGTTATTCGCTTCTCGTTACCCCATGTATACTACACGATGCACGACACACGATTAAGCCGAAACTCGGGCCGCTCCCCAAAATAGTCACACGAGTGAAAAATCGTCTCAAAATGGGCCAAAAATCGCACAGTGTAAGCCCGCTATTAGAGGTTTAAGTGTAGGGGTGTGTGTGTGTGTGTAGAATCAGTGGACGAGGGTCAGCAGGATTGTGTGTTTGTGTGTGTGTGTGTTTTGCGTGTGATAATGTGAACTTGTTTGCCTAGAAGCCCAAAGAGGCAGGAGATGGAGAGATGGAGAAAAGGAGGAATGTCAGAAATGAACGTGTGTGTGTGTGTGTGTGTGTGTGCGGAGATAAGGAACTCTAGAGATGCAGAATGTTTGTGATAAGGGACGTGCGTCAGGGAACGTGACGCATGCTGATACCCACACACACTGGTGATGATGGTGATGATGATGACGATGATGATGATGGAGCGATTTTTCACTTAGAGACACAACGTCCAGACGAAACAGGTGGAACAAGCTGTTATTTACTACTACACAACGCATCGCTTGTTAACCGACACAAAGTGAAGTGAGTAATTATTTGTCATTGTGAACACACCACAGCACGGCGCACAGCGCACCACAACCAAACGTGACCTCTGCATTTGAGCCATCCGTGAAGGAGCACTGGACAGCTAACGAGCACCCGGGGAGCTGTGCTTTGGGACGGTACCTTGCTCATAAGTACCTCAGTGGTAACTTTACCGGCCCTGGATTGGAACCTGCGACCTTCTGATCACGGGACGAACACCCTACCGTTACGCCACCAGCTGCCCCAAAAAACTGCCCCATCACGACAAATCCACATTTTTCCACTCACATCTTGACTAAAGGAGGACGTGTGTGCTTTCATCAGCAGAGATCCTCCATCAGCGTCACCACACCTGCCCTTCCTCCTCACACTCGCAGCTGAGGAAGGCCGAGGTCGGATGCGGGGTGTGTGTGTGTGTGGGTGTGTGAGACACCAGACCTGAAATATGATGCTCTGACCTATTGAGATCAGAGACTGACCAGTGGTGAAACAGACAATGACTCACTGCTCACAGCTCTCTCTCTGTCCGTCACTCTCTCTCTCTCTCTCTCACACACACACACACACACGCTAGGGATGGTCAGATTATCGGCAGTGGTGATTATCGGTGCCGATGTATTGCATTTTTAAATTCATCAGTGTTGTTATTTTTTAAACGATGCGTAAAAAATAAATGAACCTTTTTTAACTGAGACAAATTTAGAAATTCGTTTTTGCTGATTTTTTCATTTTCATTCAAATCGGTTATCGGTCTCCTCGATTATTGGTCAACCCCTACTAAACACACACACACTCCTTGCGCGCCTGTGTGCTGTGTTCACAAAATTTACACATTTAAATTTGTTTAATAGAAATGACAAAATGTGGACGCCATTAAATCGGTTTTCTCCATTAACTGTTGAACCGCTTCACTGCTAAATTCGCCTGTTTGTCCGCTTCTTCCAGTGCCTCTAAATAATGGATATTTACCACAACACAAAACAGAGGGAAGAGCAGGTCCGAGCTACGGCTCAATAATTCATAACACCCACTCAAGAGCAGTGAAATTATCTACAGAGATGAGGAGACGAGAGGAGAGGAAATGAAAAAGGAGGAGAAGAAGACAGGAGCAGAACGGAGAGGAGATGGGAAGAAAAGAAAGACAAGGAACATAGAGGAGATGAGAGTTAAAAACGGAGAAGAAGAAAGTGCAGAGGAGGAGGAAAAGAGGGAGTAGGAGGAGAACAGGGAGGAGGAGGAGGAGAAGAAGAAGATGAGGGAGCAGAAAAGATGTGTAATGAAAGGCTGAAGAAGATAGAAATGGCTCGTACTCTCAGGCAGGAAAGATGACGAAAGAGAGAGAAAAGGGCAGGAAAGAAGAGGGAAAATGGAGGTGAACTGAAAGACAAAGAAGACAGAAAAGGACAGAAGAGGGTGGAAGGAAAAAAGAGACGGAAGAGGAGAAGAAGAAAAGAGGAAAGGACAAGAGAGGAGAGGAGAGGAGAGGAAGGAGGAAGGAGATGAAGATCAGAGAGAAGGGGAACTAATGGGTGAAAAAGAGAAGACGAAGAAGAAGAGAACAGGAAAGGAAAAAAAGAAGAAGGGAGGGGAAAGGAAGAGGGAAAGAGAAGAAAGTGAAGGAGAAGTAGGAGAGGATGAGGACGAGAGGAGGAGGAGAGGAGGAGAGAGAGGAAAAGATGAATGGTAGGAGTAGAGGTGGAGGGGAGGAGGAGAAGGAGGAGGAGAGGAGGAGGAGGAGGAAGAGGAGAAAGAGGAGGGGAGGAAGAGAAGGAGAAGGAGGAAGAGGAGAAGGAGAAGGAGAAGGGGGGAGGAGGAGGAAGAGGAGAAGAGAAGGGGGAGGAGGGAGGAAGAGGGAGAAGGGAGGGAGGGGAAGAGGGAGAAGGAGGAGGAGGAAGAGGAGAAGGAGGAGGGGAGGAGAAGGGAGGAGGGAGGAGAAGAGGAGGGAGGAAGAGGGAGAAGGGGAGGGGAGGAGGAGAAGGAGGAGAGGGGAGAGAAGGGGAGGGGAGGGGAGGAGGAAGAAGAGGGAGAAGTGAGGAGGGGAGGAGGAGAAGGAGGAGGGAGGAGGAAGAAGAGGAGAAGGAGGAGGGGAGGAGGAGAAGGAGGAGGGGAGGAGAAGGAAGGAGGAGGGGAGGAAAAGGAGGAGGAGGGGAAGAGGAGGTGGAGGAGGGGAGGAGGAGGGGAAGAGGAGAGGACACTCGCAGGTCACTAGCGTGAGGAGAGGAAGAGATGCGCGGTAGGTTCGGGTTGCCAGGTGCAGGATGGTGTGTTGTGGAGATCTGATAGCCTTGAATAATTGACATGCTGAAGGTGATCAGGTTTCACGTTAACGGGAAAAAGACGAGGAGGAGGAGGAAGAGTGCAGCCAAAAAGTCCGGTGTGCCACGGTCAAGGCCTTAAAACTGGACAGACATGAGATCAGGGCTCAATACTAACGACACTGACGTCATCTTGCCCACCGACGTCATTCAATCCAGTCTACGAACCTAAGATAAGTCGCAGCTTTATTAGTTGACCATATTTACACTACAAACCCTGTCAGTGAACTATGAGGCAAAAACAAACCAAAAAACCCCAAAAATGACCGTAGCAGACGTCCAAATGTTGTCCGACGAATCTACATTGTATTGTGTCACACACCTAGTGAGAAACTACACACCTTTTGTCACAATATGATTTCACACTCATTCAGTGGACAACGATTCTGGTACAATACTATTTGATTCGACTCAAATTGAATCAAATTGAATCATATTGTTTCAGAATCGATTTGATTCGATTCAATTCTGGATTCAATTGATACAAATGGAGGGGATGGAGTTAATTCAGCTTTCAATATTGTCTCATATCGACCCCCCCCTCGAGGATGATTCATTAAATCACTCATTCTTCATTCGTTCAGGTCACGGGACGAGACCAAATCAAATCAACTGAACCGAATCAAAATCTCATTGTTGCAGAATCAATATAATATGTGACCCTCCACGGCAAAACCAGTCGCTTGTCGCAAATTTTCAAAATTGAGATATTATGTTTTCATGAAAGGGCATAAATCAAGCTTCAAAATGATACCTATATGGAATGAATGGGACGACATATGACTGAGATATCAACATTCAAAGGAGTCGGGTTTCTCCTGTCACGCCAAGTGAGAAACGGAGAAATCTGCCTTTGAAGTTGACTATCGCCGTAGCACTCACAGACGCTTGGTGCGGTCGCGGCTACGTTTGCATTTACGGTAGCCTACGCTGCATTCACAGCCACACGGATAGCCTACCTGCGTTAGGTTAACTGAACTCGGGAGACGAAGATGGATTCCGGAGAAATATCTTCACGCCAGTCAACCAGTGGATTTACCGTAAATACTGAAGTAGAGCGGTCAAAACAGAAACTTTTAACATTCTGCTGGAATTGAATTCCTCACCTCAAGAAAGTCACGTTTTTAGGATGGAAAAGGGTAAGTTTTTCAGCCAAATTTATTCACAACACTACAGTATAGACCTTCCACTGTTTCAAAACACTAAAAACAAAAAATCCAAAATTTTACCCCACGCAACATAAACGCTCGTTTTTCTCGGTAACCTCTGTTGCAACAAGCGACTGGTTTTGCCGTGG
Organism: Distichodus sexfasciatus; assembly: GCA_032718565.1. Classification (NCBI taxonomy): domain Eukaryota; kingdom Metazoa; phylum Chordata; class Actinopteri; order Characiformes; family Distichodontidae; genus Distichodus; species Distichodus sexfasciatus. The sequence continues at coordinate 520,158 of JAVGVS010000181.1, forward strand.
AGGGTCACATACGGTATCGTGACCAGAGGTGGAAAAAGTACTGGAAAATTGCAATTAAGTGAAAGTATCTTTTCTTTGCTTAAATTCTACTCGAGTAAAAGTAAAAAAATACTTAATTTAAAATTTACTTTGAGCAAAAGCTACTTAGTTACTTTCAATTACTTGATGTAAAAAAAGGACTAGTCATAAATCCAATCCAGCACTAGTTGTTTTTAATCAATTTTAGGCGGTATAATGTGCAAACTTTGTTCAGACCACCCCATAAAACACTTTCAAGTACAAGTGGCATAAGTTGCAGAATCAAACTGAAAGTATCCGGGACACACATTTTAAACTGAGCGATTCCATAGTAACACTGTGTAACACTTTTATAGAAAATATAATTGACAAATTAACTGCATAACGTTTACAACCTGTCGAGGGGTATAATGTACAAACTACCTCTTGCTCGGCACCAGCCGTCATCCAGCGATAGGCTACATTAAAATAGTGGGAATGCCGCGCCAACGCCTGCGCAATTTCCTTTCAGTTCAGGTGGATTGTTTTTTTTTTCCCGCATTTCATTTTTTACTCAGTAACAGGTTTTTTTTTTCCAATGTAGCGAAGTAAAATACCTGGGTCAAAATGTACTTGAGTAAAATTAAATTTACCTATTTTAAAAACTACTTGAAAAAGTACAAATTACTCACAAAAACTACTCAATTACAGTAACGTGAGTAAATGTAATCCGTTGCTTTCCACCTGTGATTGTGACGAAACTTGCTTTAAACCCCCATTATTTCATACGCACGGTTTTACGGAACTGTGCCGCTTCACGTCTTTTTGACTCCAGGACTCACCTATGCTGGTGGGGAAGATGCCCTCGTTATTGATCTGCACCTCGATCCAGTCCATCAGCAGGTTCATGTAGGTGGGAGCGGGCAGCGGCGTGGGCTTCTTGTACTTGTGCTCGTCCTGCCAGCGGTATTCGTAGCGCGGCCCTCCCGACATCACCGGGCACGTCTTCTCCGTGCAGAACTCGCACACCGTGCCGTAGATCAGGTTGATGCGGTTGAAGAAGTCCACCACGTGCACCGCCACCCAGTCGTGCAGGTCCTCGCCCGGGGGCAGCTGCACCGCCCCACGCAGGTCCACGCCCGAATTCAGGGAGGCCTGGGCGCGCTTGTGCAGCTCGAAACGCTGCGTTCCCGGCTCGAACCTGCGCTTGGGACGGAACGTTTTGTCTTTGTTGAACACTTGCTTCAGCGCGATGGACATGGTGCTTGAGACCAGCGATTAGACAAAAGGGGGGGAAAAAAGGAGGCAGGAGAGGGACGGAGGGACGAGGAGGACGAGGAGGAGAGGCGGAGAGAGCGTGAACGTGAGAAGAGAGCGGTAATGAGACCGAGTTGCTCCTTTTGGGGAAAGGCGTCTGGATCCGCTTTTGACCACGAAGATTAGAAGGTTGCAAGAATGATGGTCAGGTGCATTATGTCTCCTGAGAGAAAACAAAAGAGAAAAAAAAACAACATTTGATGCTTATGATGTCTCATATCAATCAATCCCCTGAACTGAACTGAATTTTAAAAAAGTATTTTGTGATATCAGCAAATATAATATCGATATAATATCGTATCGTCACAACTCTAGTTGTGAGTACGTTTTAAGTGCGTTTTGCCCCGTCCCTAACCCCAGATTCCTGATCCGACAGCTTTTAATGTAGCCGCAGGGCATATGAGCAAGTCCGTGTCGGCCCAGCTGCTGCAGCTGCACGATTTACAGCAGACCGGTCCGAACGGAACAGTTTCGCAACACAAGAGAAAGTCATTCCCGCCGGCTAAGGCATGGCAGGGTTCTAAAGCGTGGCTTGTGCGGAGGTTTTTTGGGGATTGAGGTCAAGTCTCTCGGCTGATAGGCATCGGTGCCGTGTGGATATGTCTCTACATGCTCCGACTCTAAACGGGTTGCCGTCTTTCTCTTAAAATACGACCTGAGAGAAGCTTGACTCGCTAGACGTTGTTGAGGAACAAGCCCACTGAGAGAAAAGAATGTTTATGATAAAAACCAAGACTTAGCTTCTATTGAGATTTAAACACTCTCTTTCAGTCTTTTATGTTAAATGGAGACAGCTTTAATCACGAAATCATTCAAACTGTCTTTTTAAGGGTTGACCGATGATCAGCTTCGCTAGTCATCGATTCTAATATTTAGCATTATTATGATTTTGGATGCACGATTACTGGGAATCACTGGCTGATGGCGATTTCCGTGTGTATATCGCGCGTGCAGAGTTGAACGCGTAGGCAAAACAGCTTGTTAGCCAAAGTTCCACTGTGCACTCAGAAATTTGGCACACAAAATAACGCCACAGTTCTGACATTTCTAACACAGCGCCAAGTCAAGCGAGCGTGAGCAGAGTGGAGCGAGGGTGGAGCGTTTCCAGTGTAGTGCACAACATTTGAAGAAAAAGTCACTTCCCACCCTATGTGGTGTATCAAGTCAAACAGGCTAGTCCTTGTGCACTACCTAGTGCGCTGAGAGCCATTAAGCTACAGCCCTGGCTATTTTCTGAGATGCATACTGGCACAAGCGCTACCTTTCCGCGTACAAAAAATACGTCATCAAATTTCAACTGGAAATTTTGGGCAAATCTAAGCAACGCTTCAATGCCAATGACATAAAAAATGCTATTATCGGTCGATTCCGACAAAATTCCGATACAACCATAATTATGATTATCGCCATCTGTCATTTTCTAAAGCTACATCTTGATAAAAAAAGTTTTAAAGAGGCTCTGATGGCATCCAGAAGCAGGGAACTCTCAGAATTCTCAGAATCAAACACAAGCTGAAAGGCACTGAAATTCAGTTTTGTGTGTTATTCTACATTTGACAGCAATTTTCATGTTTACAAAGTATCAGATGGTTTTGACTTGTAATTATACGTATCAGCCTTAAAAAAAACATATCGGCCGACCCCTATTGTCTATTCTGTGCATCATCAAACGACCAAAAACCAAAATTTTCTGTCAGATGTTTACAGTACACATTCACGCTACAGAGTCACGTCATTTTTTCCCCCATCATTAGCTTCAGGGACTGTCTTAAGCCTCTCAATTACTGACGAACCTGCGCCTGAACAGGCAAATGGACATTTTTGCGAAATCGCCGGATCAAGCTCATGCTCTGAGACATGCTCAAACGCCGGCAACAAGCAGCCACTACATCCTCATTAGCGATAATGACTGCTTTGACCACTTAGCGAGATGTTTGTTGACCTCGTTATTCTCTTGACGAGGTAGTCGTGACAGGCTGCGAAAAAATCCCCTTCATCAGATTACGAAAAGAAGCAAAAGTGGTGCGCTATGGGAAAGGATAATGTTGCTTGCGAGCCTGTGGTTGAGATCCTGGAAGTGGAATTTCCCTGTTTGACTCGTGCTTCAGGTGTGGCAGGGCAACACGACGCGCCGTCTCAGCGGGCCTGGATTCAGCGAAGTGAAATATTATTCCCGGCATTATTTTGGTGTCCTGTGTTTTGTGTGTATATCAAACTGGCGACCTGGGTGTTGGTGGCCTAGCGGTCAGGACGCTCGCCTCTGGACCAAGAGGTTGTGGGTTCGAGTCGAACCTCTGTCCCTGAGCAAGACCCTCAACTCCAAGTTGCTCCAGGGAGAATGAAACTGAAAAATGGAAGTCGTTTTGGATAAGAGCGTCTGCTAAAATGCTGTAAATGTAAAATGCCGATATTGATAACGGTTATTGTTAGTTAATCGGCCAAAAATCTGGCAAAATTTTGAATTTTACATGCACATGCTTAGCTGAAACTCTCCTCTTCTCCTTCTTGGAGATACTACTCATGTGACATACATCCAATCAGAGACTGTTGTGGGCGGCACATAAAATCAAGCAGCGAGTCGAGAGCAAACAGCACAGGGAGAAGAGACGGCAGTGAAGCCACAGTAGCGCACCTTGTAATTACATCAAAATGGCTAATATCGGTCTCTGATAATCTGCCCGGCCGATAATCGGTCGACTCTTACTACATTTATGATGCATGATCGATGTATTCTTTTTTATATCGATGCTATGGGCATGCTGATCATTGAATCAATGTATTGATATCGAACGATATATCGTTACATCTCTATTCACTGGAAAATACCATAAAATTTCGAACCACGTGTCGTCCTGCCAGAAGACTCAGCTCTAAACAGACCTGAGAGACTACAAATGTAAATCTGATCTTTAGCTGATTAAAGATGGGAGGTAGCATTACAGGTTTGTCCTCTCTCTCTCTCTGCTTCTGTTTCTCTTTGTCTTTCTCTATTTAAGTGCAGATGTTAAAAGGAAACACAAGGGTGACATTAATCTGTATTTTAAGATTCCAATAGAATGATGAATTCATTCTAATACAGCTTTCAGCTTTTTTTTTTTTTGCATTTTTTCCAACATCTTGCAAAAGTCTGCACTGGTAAAGTCGAAGTCCAAGTCCCAGAACAGAATCTATTCTTACAGGACACTAATCATAGTTCTCGGGAAGCTAATGCTGCAGTTTTTAACTGGCTAACGTTAGCTCACCGCGCCCAGCGTGTCCACCCAGGTTCTGCTCTGTGAAATGCAGGAATCTGAACGACCGGGATGGAAAGCTGTAAAAATTCCTTCTCTGTAGCTGGCGAGTTAACGTCAACAATACACAGCACTCCGGAGGAGGAGCAGACCCCCTGCCGTGAAATTCAAATTGGTGGGAAGGGAAGAAAACCCCCGTAAACGCACATAGAAATTCTTTGTGAACCGCAGCTTTAAGCTAGGGCTGGGCGATACGAAGTGGAATCAATATCAATGTTAACGTTTTACCATGATTACGATTAATAAACAATTCTTTTGTTGGTCTTTTTTGTTTTTTTTTACCCTTACTAATAAATTTGGATACTTTTTTCAAATCAAATACTTTTGTGATTTTAAAATAATTGCAGGAAGCGCACAGATGTCACATATCGGCGAAGGATGATAATTGCTCAGCCCCTGCTGTTCGTTAGTTAACTGATACACAAACATTTAACAATTCGGCCGACAGACTGCAGTGATCTGATGTGGCAAAAAATCATAAATGACTAGATGTAGGAAAGAGAGAGAGCGAGAAAAGCAGAGAGAGGCAGAAAGAAGGGAGAAGAGGCAGCAGTCTAACTTTAGAACAACATAAGCTTTCACCGAGGACGCAATTACCTGACTTGATTATGTGAGTGGACGCAGAAAATTGAATGAGTGCGGTAATGGGATGGAAGTGAGTGAGAGACGGCGGGAGCATAAAACACACAAAATGGACAGATAGATAAACAGAGAGAAATGAGGGAAGAGAAATACCCGTAAATATCTCCTACCCTCAGTTTATGACGCTCAGAGACCAGCTGGGCCAGTGATCAGCCTCCGTTAGCCGGATGGTCACTGTCTCTGCATAAAAGCCTCTTTCAGAGGAGCTCTGGGGTCAAACCGGGTGTAACACGCTCAAGATCACCCGCCAGGACGCATCTTCCCCATTCAGAAATGGAGAGGTCCCACTTGGTTGTTGTGCACCGTGTGCTGTGCTGTGTTCACAATGATAAATAATTGCTCACAAACACTTAGTAACCAGTGTTGGTACTGGCCCTGATTAAATACATTTGTCGACCCGAAAATGAGGTAATTCACATGATTTATAGTCAATATTGACTGTGAGTCTACGGGGTACATGGAGGTGGGAAAATACAGTGAGAGAGAGAGAGAGAGAGAGGGAGAGATCAAAGTGGGATTACATTAGCGGACCATGTGCCCTGTAAAGCATTAAACCTGCTCCAACTGTTCTCAGTAAAAGCCCGGAGCTCGTGTCTGTCAGCACGCTCACGTGTCCCGGCCTGCCTCCAGCCCTACCGCCGGCAAACAAAAGCCCCGTCCCACAATCCCCGGTGGGATTGGTGCGGCCGCTGCCGCCGTCGTTGCTGTCCCGCACGAAGTCTGTTCTCCCAGCTCTGGGAATTCCGCACGAGTAAAAAATCAGCACAAAGCCGTGCCGTGAACAAGCGATACATGGGTTATTTATGGGTCATTATTCAGGTTGTTGATCTGTTTGCGTGGGACGTATGATTTGGAGCAACTGTAGGGATGCGTCAGTCCCCACACTGATATTATAAATATTATTCCTCAAGACATTAAACTCCTAAATTCATAAAAAACCATAAATGTTTTGCTCTTTGGAAGCAAAATATGAATAAATGTGGGGTGGCGCAAGACTTCTGCACAGTACTGTAGGCAGCAGCGCTTCGGGATTGGTACCTTGCTCATGAGTACTTCAGTGGTACCTTTAGCAGTCCGGGACTTGAACTGGCAACCCTACCATAACGAGGCCAACTCTATAACCTTTGAGCTGATCTCTTATGGAAAGTTTACGCCATAACTTACTATAATTTACCATAAACTAGGGGTTGACTGATTATCACTGACAAATGACGATATCGGTCATTTGTAAAATAAAGTAAAATATGCTCAACTTTTGGGACTGATGCAGCCACCTCTCTGCGCTCTAGAGCAGGGCTCCCCGACCACCAGGCCGCTGACCAAAAAGGGGCCGTGGCTCATTAATAACAATAAAAACATTTTCTCCAAAAAAAAAACCCCAGTTCGTACAGTGTTTTATTCCAAAAAAAACATCATTCTGTGGCTCATACATGGTGGTAATGCAATTCACTTGGTGATGGTACATGTTTCACCTCCCCGAGTCCACGGAAAAACAGTTCGAAATGAAACCGATCTGTGGTGCCTAAAACGTTGGAGACCACTGGTCTAGAGGAATCTGATTTGTCACAAGTTTAGCTGGAGGCTGAAAACACTAAAAGTTTGGCATTGAGCTCCCTGTACTTTTTATGTGCAGTACATTATGAACATTATGGAAAGTTTATGCTAAAAGGCTCTTTAATGAAGTTTTGTTGGTAGTGTATATTTGTTATTTTTACATTTTGAAATCAATTTTCATTTTTACATTGTCGCTTGAAAAACTCTTTAATCGCCTTGATTAGTTATCAGTATCGGTATTAAAAAAAAACAACAAAACATCGGTCAACACCTAGTTGTAACCACAGCCAATCCCTAGGCTAAAATAATTACACTTTCCTCCAGGCTCAGGATTTATTTTTATTCATGCGCATTGAACATCTCAGCTTCTTGCAGTATGAAAATTGTCTAATGGACAGAGCCGGCTGGGGATTTACGAGCTTCAGGCTGTGAGTCAGCAGTCAAAGCTGTCAATGTGTAACTCGGCCTGCTGCCCTCGATTCATAAAGCGGTCGACACCTGGGAGTAAAAATCACGAGGCAGACAGGAAACGGCTATGACTGTATCTGTGTGACGAGTGCGTTACGAAGAGGGACTGAATAGTACAAGATGTATGGCGATGCCCATGTTATGACATGACAGAGAATCAAGTGTAAACAGAATTTGCTCTGCTACTCAATACAATAACGTAAACTTGTTGTTGTCAGCACTATAACAGCATCGTTACATATCTGCGGTTACCGCTACCCTCGAGGATGAAGCTTGTTCAAACAGAATCATTCCACACCATAAGTCAAAACCAGACACCTTTACCCATAACAAAAGTTCCAAATTCTTTTACTGTTGCATTCTGAATAAAATTTGCTTTCAGGATTATATTTTTGCAAATACAAATGACAAAGATGGATGATGATCTATTGTTTCATATTATACTCTATCATTTATTTCGTGGTGCCGCAAAATACACTGTTTACGGCAATACTTCTTCAGGGTTTGGATGAGAGTTTGCAAGAGTCACCACAGCGCCACGTTGGCACAGAAAAACAGGTGTTTTACTGTCAATTGTATAAAAATACAGGTGAATTATGGCACCTTTGGCGTTCCATACGAGTGCACACTGAGTATTTCGAGCGAGTGTGTAGGCAGAGTTGAGCACGCACAGACACAAAATGCGAAAGTTTCACTGAATTTACAGAAAATGTACTATATTGTGATATATATTGTTATTGGGATATGATATTACATATCGGGATGTGAGATGTTGGTCGTATCACACAAGCCTAGTTCAAAATGCTAAACGCTAATGTGAGTAATAATAATCAATTCAATTCCATTATGTAGATATTAATTTGCATTTTCCTAAAATATTCACATTATTCTCAGTAAGAGCACTTTCACACTGTGCATCTATAAAAAGTAACACACAGGAACTGGAACTATCTGGAACCAAGACTATTTTAGATTCTAGTTATTTTTCCTTTCAGACTTGGAGAAGGAAATGCAACAACGGATTTCATCGTACCAACAAACGATCAAAGCATGCAGCTAATGTTGTGTTTTGTAGTGAACGGATTCAAGTTTTCACACAAACTAAAACTATAAAGTATGAAAGTATGAAGACAATGGTTCCGGTTCTAGTAATGGGTTAAAATGAAATATTTTTAGCACGTACACATTTTGCCTCGAGAACAAAGTGTGTGAGAAGACCTTTGAGGAACAACTTCCAACCAACACTCATATGCAAAACCCTTGTAATAAAATTTTCTAAACAATTATTGTAACCCAGTTCTTTTACATTTCTGATGTAACAAATGTGCCACAAGCAAAGCGAGTCCGCGAACATGAATGAGTTGACAGCCCGCACACACGAACGAGCCATTACATAACCTCATGTACATTAAATTAAACCACTGAGTCAGTTGTGACCGAGGCGAGCTGCAGGAAGCTTGTCCCTCATTTAATTACGCTGACGTTGATTTGCTTGCTCCTGTTTGTTTATTTGTTTTCGCTATAAATATCTAAACTCATATTCCTCTCCAAATAAAAATCCCAAATGGCAGGAAATATGGTTGAGCCAATGCCTAAAGTCTCAAAGATTAAAGATGCACAACATATCATTTCAGAATCATCATCACTAGCTACATTGCAGTCCCCGGTTCATATTTTTCTGTCTGTCTGATGGAGCAGAATTTACTCTGATTTACTAGTTCTTGGATAAATGTCATGCTTCCCCAAAAAGTCTTTAAGATAATAGGCTGTTATCAGCTGTTTAAAATAATTAATTTCATTAACGAAATCACCATAGCTATTCTGGAATTATTCATTTATTCCAAATTATTCAATTCTAAAAAATGTTATTTTTTATATTACAATAATAATATAATGTAAACCTCACGTTAAATTTAACCTTAAATATTTGTCATTTTCCTACAAGCTGGCACGCGCAAATTTGGAAACACAAGTTTGTATTACAGAACTACATTTGCGGATGTGGGACTTTCAGTAAGCATTAAAAATGTCACGTCAGTTACAACAAAAGACTGCTGTGAAACTGAGAGCTTTTAAAACCTGCACTGTGTTGCCAAATATAACAACAAGGGCATTATCACACATCTCCGATCGCAGAACAGTCCATGTAGCCTGACCGACGATGTATCAGAGGCAAAGGCAAAAACGAATGTAGTTGAGATTTAAGAATCAGTAAAAGTGATGCACTGCACATTAAACACCACTCGCTTGTTGCCTATTTGGAGTCGATACGAAGCAATTTTCATAAATTAACGAATGGGACAGGGCCTAAAACGGTCTGCTGTTGCTGGGATTTTCTGGACTTAACTGATTTAACCCCAAAATGCTAATGTGTCTGATAGGGAATGAAGACTGAATGTTTACTGAATGGGTCACTCTATCCAAACACATTAACGCGGCCAACGAATAACAGACAGGTATCAATCTGATTTCTACTCTCAGTGACCCAGCAGACAGCGGCAGTGTTTATTACTAAGTGCCCCCTCCCTCGCTCACTGCTGTTTTGCTGCCCTCTTAATTAAAGGTCAGCTTTGTTCTTGTCTCTCCCCTGAGGCTGTGGATGAGTGCAGTACAGCAAACGACCCGCAATCCATCTACTAAGAAGCAATAGAACAGGACAGATGCATGGCAAAGTCAATACTGAATTCTTTACTCATTATTATTATAATGCATGAATAGCTGACTGGGTTGTAGGTGTGGATTTGATGTGTAATAATAAGATATGCTTCCTTTAAATGGTATGGTGCCTTTGACCTTCTATAGCTAGAGTTATGGTACCATTTCTATTAAGTACTCAATAGTTAGAAAGGTGAATACTGGACTGTAGTTTGTAGTGCTAGTGTTGTTCTTTAGTACTGTACAGCACTAAAGAACAACACTAGCACTACAAACTACAGTCCAGTATTCACCTTTCTAACTACTGTGTTGCACTACAGCACAACAGTCACTTATAGTACTTACAGTAAACGTACAGTACTGCAGAGCTACTGTAATAGCTGAGCTACAACACTAGCACTATAAAGTACAGTTACAACACTAGCACTAGAGAGTATAGTTACAATACTAGAACTAGAGAGTACAGTTACAACACCAGCACTAGAGAATACAGTTATAACACTACAACTAGAGAGTACAGTTACAACACCAGCACTAGAGAATACAGTTATAACACTACAACTAGAAAGTACAGTTACAACACTACAACTAGAAAGTACAGTTACAATACTAGAACTAGAGAGCACAGTTACAACATGAGCACTAGAGAATACAGTTATAACACTACAACTAGAAAGTACAGTTACAACACTAGCACTATAAAGTACAGTTACAACACTAGCACTATAAAGTACAGTTACAACACTAGCACTATAAAGTACAGTTACAACACTAGAACTAGAGAGTACAGTTACAACACTAGCACTAGAGAGCACAGTTACAACACTAGCACTAGAGAGTACAGTTACAACACCAGCACTAGAGAATACAGTTATAACACTACAACTAGAGAGTACAGTTACAATGCTAGCACTAGAGAGTACAGTTACAACACTAGCACTAGAGAGCACAGTTACAACACTAGCACTAGAGAGTAATTACAATATCAGTACTAGAGAGTACAGTTACAACACTAGCACTAGAGAGTACAGTTACAACACTAGTACTAGAGAGTACAGTTACAACACTAGCACTAGAGAGCACAGTTACAACACTAGCACTAGAGAGTACAGTTATAACACTACAACTAGAGAGTACAGTTATAACACTAGCACTAGAGAATACAGTTATAACACTACAACTAGAGAGTACAGTTATAACACTAGCACTATAGAGCACAGTTACAACACTAGCACTAGAGAGTACAGTTACAACGCTAGCACTAGAGAATACAGTTATAACACTACAACTAGAGAGTAATTACAATATTAGTACTAGGGAGTACAGTTACAACACTAGTACTAGAGAGTACAGTTACAATATTAGTACTAGAGAGCAGTTACAATACCAGTACTAGAAAGCACAGTACTGCATTGTCATTGTTGTTTGATGAGTGTTATCAAATATACTGCATACAGTTAACAATGTATACAAACATTTTGTAGGAAAAACAGAGAGAGAGAGAGAAGGAGAGAGAGAGAGAGAGAGAGAGAGAGGGAAAGAGAGAGAGAGATGGAGAGAGAGAGAGAGTTACACGTGTTGTGTAATACGTCCCCTTACAGTCACTTACTGCGCAGCAGAATAAAACATCTTAAAACAGCGCGGCCGATCAAACAGCGCGTGTGCGCGCGCGCGTTAATCAGTCGCGTGCACGGTTGCAACCTTACACACACGCGCGCACACTTACACAACATGCACGAAATATCAAGTTTTTATTTTTGATATGACTTTTGCCTCTTATCCCACTTCAGCCAAAACACAAGCTCGGGGTTCAAAATGAGGCACCACACGCACGCCCTCTCCAGCGGAGACTTCTTTTCAAAATTCTCATCAGAGGTGAAACGTCTTCAGGAATTTTAAAAAGAGGAATTTCAGTAGCATTCGATTCACGTCCTGAACATTACCGCGTCACGGACGACTGAGAACATCGATATATGTCTTTATAAAGCACTACACAATACGCGAACGGTGTGAGCCACACACTTAAACTACATTACACGCATGTTGCCTGTTTGGTTATTATTTGGTGCGGGTTTGATCTCCTACCTTGGCTTTGTGTGACTTTATCCCGCACTTTCCGCGTGTCCGGACGGTATTCCCTCTCGTCGCCTGGATCCCGCTTTGCGTGACCGCGGCGAGACTCAAACCGAGGAGCGTTCCAATCCACGGCGATGTTCCCTACTACCTAGTTCCCTACTAACGGAGGGCACTTCACTTGAAGCCTTGAAGCCACAATGACAACCTGCTTCTGTGATGTGATGCTGCTGACCGGGCAACTCGTTATCTCTAATGGTAAATACATCTTACATAATGGAAAAGTTTTTTTTTCTTTCATTTACATTTTAGCAGACGCTATTACTGAGATCGACTTCCATCTCATAATTACAGGGACAGTATTTGTTTAAGGGTAAAGCTTAAGGATAATTTACATTTCATATCATTTAACAGATTCTCTTTTTCAGGGCGACTTCCAAGTCCTAATTACAGGGGCTGTCTCTGTTTAATGGTCAGGTTTAAGGGTCTTGGTCAGTGATGCAGTGGTGATAGTGCTGGATCTAAGATTTGAACCCACAACTTCTTGCTCCTGAGGGAAGCATCCTATCTCAACTATCCTTTCCTCTCCATCCTTTCCCTTCATCCCTTCCCTTCCTCTTCTCCCTTCCCTTTCCTTTCCTATATTTCCTTATATATATGTATAAAACCCAGGGCAGGCGCAAACACACTGCAGGCAAATATAAAAGCGATATAGTAAATGTATATTTGGTTGGATAAAATTAACACCATTTACTATTTTTACACAAATTTACATCATTAAACTACTATCATTCTAGTTAAATTTTAAATTGCATGTACAGTACGTGGCTTATATTTCGCAAACATTATTTTCAACTTTGTCAAGACATTTAATAATAAAATAAATATGAAAACATTTACAAGCAATGAGGATCATTATATGGCACTTAATTTTCAACAGAACATTATACTTTGTGAAGTTATTAATACAAATAAAAAATAAAAACAGTAAGTGAAGAAAACCAAAATGCATATAAATTCAGCTTATAGCCATTTATGCTATATAAAAATGAATAAATCTATCAATAAATTTATCAAAACAGCTTTCAAACTATTCTTTATTCCATTTGGGAGTATGCAAGCACAACAAACCAAATTATCACAAAGCATCATCAGATTCTGTTTAATTATGCTGTGCAGCACCACTCATATAAGTATTTTAAATGTCTGCTCTAGCAGTAACGGTAAGACAGGATTATATCAGCTAAGTTGAGTATTAAATAATTACACAGCATAAATTGATCCATCTACAGCAATCCTCTGAACCCATCCAACAAGCATTATTGTGCTGTATTGCATGTTGTATGCTATACTGTATACATATTTTTTCCAGTAGATAGCAACAGAGGACCTTATTCAACTGATATGACAAAATCCACCCATAATCCATAGGTGTTTTTATCGATGGATCAGGGAGATGAAATATTCTTAACGCAGTCACATCTAAAAATTGAACACCTCAAGAGATTTAGCCTCAGTTCTCTCTATATTGTTAATGTGTATTATTAATAATTAAAAGTATATGACATCTCAGTACCTGGTGAACTTTTTTTGAACGAAATCAACCTTACGAAGTGATAAATGACTGTACACTTTGGTATATTATCATCTTATATTCGCTCTCTACACTTTAGAACCTTATGTAAATAGCAGTATGGATTATGGATTCTAAACATACACAGAAACTGTGTGGTAAAAGTAGTTAATGTTTTTAATCGTTGTAATTTCTAGACTCTTTGACAACAGCGACATGTAGTGGCACAAAACCAGAATCATAAGGTTAAATTAAGTTCACAGATTTCAACTTGCTGTTCTTTGTATACTTAAGGATTATTGAGGTTATTTATGCTTTTTTCCTTCATTTTTGCGTGCATGTATAATTAAGAGCTATTATATTTGTTTAAAACGCCAATCTAGTAATTCTATAATGTCTACTTTATTCCTGAAAATGGGATTCTCTGAAACATTCCCTTCTAACACATTTGACCTCAGTTCTCTTGTAGACTGATTAGTGGAACCCGGTGTATGTGATTAGAGGGCTGAAGATAAACTCAAGAAAGCAGAACATCAGGAGAAGCCAAAGAGGTCGTTACCTTAAGCTTAAAAAAGCTAGTACAGCAGAACACGATGGTTAAAATATTAGACCCATTTGAGATTTTGTACTTTTACATTTTTGCTTTTACCCAACGAGAGAGAGAGAGAGAGAGAGAGAGAGAGAGAGAGAGAGAGAGAGAGAGAGAATTAAAAATACACCGTTAAAGTTTGTCATTATTGGCACAAATTGGTGTTTAAAACACTGCCTTTTATCATAGTACAGTATGTTTTCGTAAGAAAACGCTTGAAAATAAAATATATTGTCTTGTAACACGTTGCTGCCGCTGGCACCACCGGAACTTACGTCATTACCGGTCACCGGCATCTGCCTGTTGTCACTGGTATATGCCGCTTTAAAATGGAACGTTCAGTGTTGGGAAGGTTACTTTTAAAATGTATTCCACTACAGATCACAGAATACATGCCCCAAAATGTAGTTTGTAACGTATTCCGTTAAGTTACTCAATGTGAGTAACGTATTCTGAATACTTTGGATTACTTAATATATTGTCATGCTTTTTACAACTACATCAATGTAGCAATCACATACTGCAAATTCTTGTCTGTTGTTCTCTACCAATTGGCTGTTAAGCCCAAATCTCCCTGAATAGACAATATATTTACTGCAGGTAGAGGAGGAAAGACGAAATTTCCGAGTAAGAAATGCATTTCTGCCGGGGCACTGCTGGCTCTGTTGTGCTGGCTCCGGGTCCATTGTGTAACTGACGCCACCAACATTAACAGGACGCTTACATTAGAGCCTCTTATTGCGTGATTTGTTTGGGTAACACCGGCAATGCGTGGAATTACCAAAATTAGAGAGGGGATAGAGAGGGGTAGCGTAACATATGAAACAGGAAAAGACCGCCGTGTAATCCATTTATTTCAACAAAGTAACTGTATTCTAATTACCACCTATTTAAACGGTAACTGTAACGGAATACAGTTACTCATATTTTGTATTTTAAATACGTAACGCCGGTGCATGTATTCCGTTACTCCCCAACACTGCACGAGTTTATAATACATTAGTAGTTTAGACTTTGTTTATCTTTTAAGAGTGGCATGTGAAAATCGTGACCTCCATCCAACCACAAAAGTAGTTGCTGGGACAATTACGTTTTGTTTCATAACAGTGTGAGAGACGAGGATTCTCAAAATTTTTCACTCCATATGCAACAGTGTGCTTGTGATTTTAGCGTTAATAAAACGAAAAGAACTGATACACGTTATGAGACTTTCACGCAACTCGTTCCACTAAGTAAAACCTCTAACGCTGATTTGGTCCAATTTTCCACCGGGATTATCTGACTGAAGCCTGGTTTGTGTTTAACTCCATTATTAATAACAACATATTGTGTTTATTGTAGGTAAAAAAAAACCGGATCTGAGTCACGGGGGAAAATTCCCAAAAAAATGGGCAGAAAGTTCGAGATTAAATCATAAATTTACGAGAAACAACCGGGGTGGAAGTAACGAATTACAAATACTCACGTTACTGTAATTAAGTAGATTTTTTGGGTACTTGTACTTTTATGAGTAGTTTTTCAAGTGTGTAATTTTACTCATACTTGAGTACAATTTACACCATGTAATCTACTTCGCTACTTATAAAATCAAAAGTCGTTACTGAGTACGCCCACAATTTGAATTAATATTCAAACCTTTTATCTGCATCTTTGCAGCCAATAAGGCTGTGCAATCGCGATTAATCGCCAATTAATCTAGGACGTAAGCAAAGAATAAACTCCGCTGCAGCAGCAGGCACAGGTGTCTGGAGGAACTACACAGTGGAGTACAAACTCATTTATACACTGAAGATGTGGAGACAAAGAAGCCAAAATGGAGACAGAAGACAACACTGTCAACCGTGAAAATGATGGGGAAAAGACGGAGGACGAGTGCCCGCTGCCTGTTGTTCGCAGTGTATTGGGAAAAGTTTAAACTGTACTATGCATGTTCAAAAACATTTTTGTCATTGTTTTAACAAACAAAATCCCTGCTTTATATCTACATTTATTAACAAAACAAATTGCCTTTCTATACCTTGTTCATCTGAGAAATGTGCTTTGAACGTAGATATTTTATACTGGTGAATCGAATCGAATGCCTGCTATTGACGACACAATAAAACATCCATCGGTTAAAAAGTAATTAATACTCTGAGTAGTTTTTGAGAAGAGTACTTTGTACTTTTACTCAAGTATTTTTTTTTAACACCAGTACTTTTACTTGTAACTGAGTACATTTTAACCAATGTAACAGTACTTGTACTTGAGTACAAATTTTCAGTACTCTTTCCATCTCTGGAAACAACATGGATTTTCTCTATCATTGTCAAGTCATATATTTAGTGAATTAAAGTCAGAAAATGTATGAGAAAAACATATATATTCTGACATTGTGAAGTCATATATTTTAGGCGATTGAAGGCAGAAATTGTACGAGAAAAGTCTTTTTTTTTCTCTCATTGTAAATTTATATATTTGGGGGATTAAAATCAGAAAATGTACATGACGAAACTGGATATTCTCTGACATTGCAAAGTCGTATATTCAGGGGAATAAAATCTGAAATTATACGAGAAAAATTCGTATATTCTGTCATTGTATACTCATATATTTAGGGAATTAAAGTCAGGAAATGTATCAGAGAACTTGACATTCTCCGTCAGTGTAAAATCATATATTTAAGGGATACAAGTTGGAAAATTTACGAGAAAAACCCAGATATTCTCTGTCATTGTACAGTTAGGCTACTTTTAAAAAGTTGCAAACCATAATCTGGGAAATTTGCCCTTTTTTCTCTCGCAAATTTATGAGTTTACAATGTCTGAGAATATCAGTTTCTTTTCACGTAACTGAATTTCTGACATTTCCGGAAATCCCCAGATTGATGCTGTGATTAACAGGTTCAATTTTGTATAGATTACCAGCACAAATAAAAATAAAAATATCACAAGATATTATGTTCATCTTGTATTCAGTCAGTCCACATCAGACTGTAAGGCAGCAATGATCCAGCCAACAATGTTTTACAGATCAAGTACAGGTTTCCTTGTGAGAATATGGCTTTTCATTCTTTAAAACATTATTACTGTTTAGGGGAACAATAAATATTAATCAACCATTAATGCACAACCACAAATAAAGCCCTTTATAATGTGACAGAATGTCAGTCTGCATCGGTACGGTTTGTAAGGTGCTGCAGTTTGGTCAGTTCATGAAGTTTGTGTGTCTTTTTCTGGAAGAAAACAAAGTTCGAGCTTGATGTTGGAAAACAAAATTCTTCTGACTGGCCAGGAGGTTTATGTCCATTATGATGAAAAACAAAATGGCGGTCAGTCGTAGGAATTTTCGAGGTATTTTTTTACCTGCTTCAATCCTGGAAGAAAAAAAAATTAACCAAAATTTCACATTCATAATTCCTAAGTAAAATGTCACTAACATCAGAACTTTCACAGGTTTTCTAAACAACCACCTATGTTCTCCAGTGCACTGGAAAAAAATAGGAAAGAAATTAGTTTGTATCTAAAGGTTCAAGTATTTTAGCTCAATCAGTAACATGAAATGTAACTGGACAAATAAAAAAAGTTTTCTTATTCAAGTGCTAGTTATTAGTAAAGTCCGAAATTATTCAAATTTGAGGCCTGACATACACAAAACCTAACTAGGCTTTAACTCCTATTTTATCAATGACAGCAGCACATTCGTAGACGAAACACACCCTCCACTTCCACATCAGTGACATTCAAAACTATCAAGAAGACAAACCATGAACCATGAAATGTATTCTCACACACAACATTCTGTCCAACTCGCATCCTTTCAGTTTTTTTGCCCCCATCGATCGAGGTCTCACAAGCCATCTGCGGTGTCGATGCCTTTGAGGACGTGGAAGAGTTCTTTGGGCAGGATGACGTAGCTCTCGCCTAGCGCCAGTCCCTTGTCGGTTTTGGAGAGCTCGGCAACGGCTCGGAGGCGCTCCAGCTGCCGCTCTTGACGCCTGCACTTCTGCCGCGCCGTCTTCAGCTTCTTGCGCAGCTTCTCCACCTGCTCCTCCAGCTGTTCGATACGCTTCTTCTGCTGCACCGTGTCCTCCACCGTGTAGTTGTGGTCGCAGGAGACGAAGGTGCTCGGGTACGGCTCCCTGCTCTCCTTCTCCAGGCTTGTGACGGGCACCGAAGCCAGGACAGGGGTGGACGTAGTGAAAGAGGGAGAAAGTTCGGGGTCTGACGGTTGCAGGACCTCAGCGTCCGGGGCGTCTGGGTCGGGCATCGTCAGTGGGAAGTCCATTTCTGGGATGAAAGATTCATCTATGGATTCGGCCTGGAACAGATAATGTAGGAAAATTTTATACCAGCTTTAATGTGTCATGGCCAAAAGATTTTAAAGGGTCATGTGTGAGTGAACCATTAAAAAATTGCAAACAACACAGATGCACATACAGTATATAGTGTTTGTCCTGGTGTTTAGAGTTGCAATAGTTGTGCTTTGCACACTGGCTTTAACACATCTGCACCAAAAGATTTAAAAAATCAGTAAGATTTTGCAAATAATATTTTCTTGTTTTCTTGGTGCCGACATAACTCCAACACTGAAATCTTTATCATGTGAACTAGGGTGTTGTTACCTTGATTTGTAATTTATTAAGAGTAAAAAGGGAAGGCACTGCGTTCTCCTTTAGCACTCGGTTGTTGCATTCCCGTTTGAAGCAGTCTTTGGTAAAGTGCTGGGAGCAGATGTTGCTGTATTTGGTGGGCTTGAAGTTGCTCCTCTTCATCGCCGCCACCCATTTTCCACAGACGTCAGGCCTCGCCAGAGGGAATCTGCAGTAAAAATTATGTTAAAAAAAAAAAAATCAGATCAGGTTTCTATATCACTAACAGGTTGAAAATCAGAGACTGTAGGGCCTCAAAGCTTAAAAGCCCCCAAACACACACAGGAAGTACAAGCATCATCCAACACAAATTTATAAGGTATATAAATCTATAGTGCTATGTAAAACAGAATTAAAACACATATGTCACTTAGGGGTTGAAGAGTGGAGACAATTCATGGGGTCTAAGTCTTACGTTGAGTCCCAAAATCATAAATGATGAGCATCAAAATTTTAAGATGTATGCTTAAAGTCTATGGCATTTGGCAAAGTGGACAAAAAGGTTTATGCAACAATTTAAGATCTATGATCAGAAAGTTGGAGATGAATCTAGTACGCCAATATTTGTAAAGATAAAAAAATCATACAGGACGTATAATTAAAGATCTGTAGATAAGGTTTAAGGCTGTTCAGCAAAACGTGACAAAAGTTGTCAATGTTTTCGGAGTTGACCCCATATCGAAGCGTTAGGGGGTCGGCCCATAATCGAATGGTTGCCGGTTCAAGTCCCAGTCCGGTAAAGATACCACTAAGGTACTCACTGCTCATGGGGTGAAAGACTGTGATACACACCAGATAAACCCAAAAGTAATTTTGGAACAACTTTTGGCCTATCATCAGAAAGTTAGAGATGACTTCAAGGCACCCCAAAATCATACATGATGTACATGCATCAGGGTTTAAAGCTCTTATAATTAAGGACTATAGCTGCTCAGCAAAATATGGCACATGAACCTTCAGTAACAGGTGACACAAAAAGTAATAACACACACACACACACACCAGATGAACAAAACAGTCATTTTGGAACAATGGAACAACTTTAGATCTATGATCAGAAGGTTGGTAGATCTATCATCAAAAGGTATCAAACTGGATTCAAAGCATGGCACAGTAGCAAGTGACATAACGATTAAAAAAACAACACGGACGACTTAAATGCAACAGTTTAGCCATTTTACTGCCTAATTAAACATGTCATTAAGCCAGTTAGAGCACGTACGCAAAAATAATCACATTTGTTTAACATATCGGAGTAAGAAAGTTGCCCGACCTGACGCGACTGTTGAACACCTCACGCCACCTTGACTCCTTCTCGAATGATTTGTATTATGTCATTATTTTGTTTTGGATCAGACTGGATAAGTTGGACTTACTTGTGAAAGGAAATGTTCTTATCTTTGTGGTATCTGTTTTTACAGCCGTAAGCCGAGCACGACTGCACCATGGTGGTGAAGTGAAGAGGAGCAGCAGCGCTGTCAAATCTCGTCCTCTTCACTAATTCTTATTTGTTTGTCCTCCTCGCGCTCCCTCACCAGCCTCCAAGATGGCGGAAACTGCTTCGCGTTCGTCGTTGACGTCACGGGCGACGTCGCAGTCGGAAATAGCCGTGTTTTCACCCCACCTAAATTTAACTCGAATTTTTTTGGTCACTCTGTAAATTTACTACCAAATCATATAAGTCGATTTTGCTTCCTGTTTATTCCGTTGTATTAAATATTACCTGCAATAGATTCGCCATCCGCTAGTCGGCAACAACGAGCCAGTCGAAAAAAAAAAAGAACGTGAAGGGAGATAAATAATAGGTAATATTTGAGCTTTTTTTGTTTAATCTAAATTTTATTGTAAAAAACGTGAATGTGCTGTAAAAAGCAATATTAAAACGTTTCAGAGTTTGTCATTTTTCTACAGCTTTTTAAAAGGTGATTATTAATCTGTTTTTATCTTTCTGTTCATTCCGTAGTATTAAATATTACTTTCAATATATTAGTCATCCGCTAGTCGGAGACAACGAGCGAGTCGAAAAATATGAACATGAAATTTGATAATTAATAAGCAATAAAAACTAAGTTTTTTAAAGTTTTTTTGGTTAATCTAAATTTTGTTTTATAAAACGTGAATGTACTGTAAAAGCTGTATTTAAAAAAAAACGCACAAGAGCATGTCAATTTTTCTACAACTTTTTTTGGTGATCACGAGGCTTGTGAACACACTGAGAATAAAATTATGACCCACTAGATTTTACAGGTGACATGAGCGTAAACTCTAAAAAATTTTTTTATTGGAATATCTCTGTGCAGGCCTCGTTGTGGCTGGAGTCTTACCCCGGCTGGTGGCTTTGTGATTGTGGTGTAAACAGGAAATTTAGAGAGAAATGAGACAGGAAACCTGGTGTTGTAGTGACACATGTGAGAGCAGCAGCACACTTTGTTTATCCGCACAGCTCAGGTGTTAAAAAACGGCGTGAGCTCAGCTTTAATTGAGGAGAAATGTTTCACCCGAACTGCAGGGCAGGTAGGCCAGGCTTTGTTTTCTCTCACTAAACTCTAACCTATAAGCTAACATGTATATACATCCATTTGATACGGATATAAAATTTATTGTGCACCCACAGTCATATAGATACTATTGCATAAAGGTAGTTGTAAGGATGCAGAAGGTAGACTGTGGCTTTCCTTTCGTGTCATTACTACTTCTGTGGTATAATGAAATTATTTAGTCATAATTTTGCCCTCTTTGTGACCACTACAGTCAACTTTACAAATGACTAATCACCTCAAAGTATTTGATTTAAAAAAAAAAATCCCTTTCGGGCAAAACCCCTCATGACCACTAGATGGAAATAAAACCCTTTTAAACATGTGATTCTTTACCACGCCTCAGCAACTGACGTCTTGATATACAGTATATACAACAAAACATCCAAACCATTTTATATGTTTGTTTAATAATGGACAGTGATCTGTGTAAGATTTATGTACATATTTAGTCATTTGAAATGTGTGTATTGATGTTTTTTTGGTGTCATCGCTTTGTCAGAGTTTGATTTAAAGTGGAATGTGTGGAAATATGTGTATAACGTGACTGCAGGAGGTATTAAGGCACTTGTACTTGTTGCTGATATCTGGTTGACTCATAATTTAAAATAAAAGTCAGTCGTCCCAAAGCAGAGCCGTTTATCCCAAGGCTAACTGGGTGTAGTTGAAAGAAATTTGACTACATCTCCTGCAGGTAGAGGCAGAGGGGAAGAGAGAACAAAAAGACAGAAAGAGAAAAGGCGAGAGAGAAATAAAATAAGAGAATACGAGATCAGAAGAGAAATACAGAGACAACAACAACAATGATAGTGACAATAAGAAAGTAAGAGAATAACACACACACACACACACACACACACACACACACACACACACACACACACACACACACATCCTTGTACTTCTATAGTAGTGAGGACCTCCACTGACTTCTATATTACTGTATGTAAATAATACTACACCTAACCCTAAACATAACCATAACCATAACCTCAGTAACCAAAAGCTAATCTTTCTACACTTTTAGTTTTGCAAATAAACTTGTATTTTTTTTGTAAAAGCAGTTTAAAGAAGTGAGGTCCATTAAAAAAGTCCTCACTTCCCAAAAATGTCCTCACTCTGCTGGTTAAAAACTCATTTTGGTTCTCACTAAGTAGCAAGTACAAGAACACACACACACACACACACAAACACACACTGCATTACAACGTACATACTTTATGAACTCACGTAAAATCACAAAAAGCCCATACATAAACTCTACTTCATGCCAAGAAACTCAATTATATAGTGTTTTATTGTTGTATTATCGTTATATTTCTGACTCTTTTTTAAACACCAGTAATGGAAAGTAAAAGCAACAAAAATCTCTCTCTCTCTCTCTCTCTCTCTCTCTGGTTACTGAGATTTAGTGTGTGTGTGTGAATGTGTGTGTGACTGTGTATATGTATTTAGGGACGCGTGAGGATCAGGAAGTCGCCTAAAACACTTTTATTCGTTTTTTGTGGCTTTGTGGGGACATTGGAGCGTTCCCCATGAGGAAAAATGATTTTTATAGAAAATGCTAGTGATTAAAATAAACTTATACTAAATGTGAGTCATTAAATGAGGTAAAAGAGGTGCTTTTGGTTACTGAGATTAAGTTTGGGTGTAGGGTTAGATTTAGGTGTAGCTGTAGAATTATTTACACCTAGTCATTATGGGATTCTATAGAAGGACCTAGCAGAAATGGTAATGTACAATAGTGTGTGTGTCTGTGTGAGAGTGTGGGAGTGTGTGTGAAAGTGTGTTCTGTGTTCTCCCGTTTGTTCACTGTACATCTTTGATTTTAGATTAGCATCAGATGTCTTTCAGGTTGAGATTAAGGTTACTGATAAAATACAGAGGAGGCTAGTTTAGTGATAATATCAGCCATGCTCTTTCTTTCTTTTTCATAGACCATTATACACTTTTGCCGCCACTTGTGATATTCTGAGCAAAGTAACATGGATAGTAACAGCCACTGAACATTTTCTTTCTTTCTTTCTTTTCTCATTTGCTGTAGTGTTTATAGCCTCTCACATGATATTTTGAAACCAAGGAACATAGATAGTAACAGCCACATAAAAACATTTTCTCTTTCTTTCTTTCTTTCTTTCTTCTTTTTTATTCAGGCCATTGTACACATTTATGTTTAGCGTTTATTGGTGCTTCTTTTGGTATTTTCAGATAATTTGAGCCAAGTCACATTGATACAACAACAACCAAATATGTTCTTTCTTTCTTTCTTTCTTTCTTTCTTTCTTTCTTTCTTTCTTTCTTTCTCTTTCTCTTTCTCATAGACCATTATACACTTTTCTTTTATGTTTATAGACTCTAACTTAAGACATTCATTCGTTCGTTCGTTTGTTCATTCGTTCTTTCTTTCTTTATGTATGTATGTACTGTATGATACAGAAAATACTTGACATACTTGTCTGTTGTGTAACATGACAAGTGCAGGTGTAGGAGTTTTACTACCTTGATGGAGGTCACTTATAGAAAATAACACATTTTTCTTATACATATACATATATTCTTACTCAAACACTTTTGAGACATTTTAAAAACTGAACTAAGTCTTGAACTTAAATGTAACCCTGAATTTAACCTGAATTTAATTCCAACTTGAACGCTATCCTAAACCTTCAAATATTTATTATAAAGAAGAAAAAATCCTGCTTTCCTGTCTTGTTGAACACACACACTTACGCACACACACCAACACACACACACACACACACACACACACACACATGAACACACACACACACACGAACACAGTTTGGATGCCTTGTGGTCAAGAAGAGGCTCGGTTGTGGTGAAGTGCTGCTCTGACATGACGCCCACTCCCTCTAAACGCCTTCCCTGGCTGTACCGACTCAATCCATGTGTTTGAGGTTTGCTTTTTCACCAGGAACGAGGGAGAGAGAGGGGGAAGAGAGAGAGATTTCTTTTGTTTTTTTTCCACTAAACCACACTCACTGAGTTGCTCCAGCATGACCTCACTGCCTCTCTGATCGTTGTGATTGTTCATTATTTGACCTTTCCCCTGCAATCCCTTTTTTAATTTTCTGGAACAGCTGAAAAGTTAATTCAGTGTTTAATTCATGTTAGACTTCAAGATATTTCCCCCGATACATAACAGTTATAATTTAATACTTGCATAAATAAGCGCATGGCATAATTTTATGATTAATGATAAAGTTTAGATTTGATTTATTGATTTATCACTTATTTAGTCATAAATTTAAAGTCTAAAATAGTATAAATAGACATAAAATTTTAAGTCTAAAATGTAAAAGTTACTCTTAAAACTATAGTTATAGGTCATAATTAATAATGCTTTACTATCTTTTACCTTTTGGTACATTATCATAGTTAAAATGTTATCAAATTGAAAGTAGGCTTCGAATTTTTATCTTGAACATATTTTTTATTGATCATTATATAACTATTTATATTATAACTTTTAACACTTTATATGAACTCCTCCTTTATTAACTAATAGCATCTAGGTTTTCCACATAAACATATCGATTTATTACACCCAGCCTTTAATGTATTGAAAACTGACTAAATATTTCCATGTATTGTTAAATCAACTTGTAATACCCTTCTCGATACCCGAAGACAAATTCCTTTAAACTTAATGAATCATGTCCTACGAAGTTGTATTCTCCAGAGAGAAGCCAGTCATTCAGCAGTGACGGTGGTGAAGTTAGTCGCAGAGAGAACGTTAGAGAGCAGCGTTATCTGCATGAAATCTACATAGAGACCATTCATTCGTGTAGTTTAGGTGACAGATACAACAGCTGATACGCTACAGAGCCCAATACTGAGTAAAGTCGAGAGCCTCAGTTCTGTTCAGCCTCAATGAACTCCCCTGACTTGATGGCGGTACTGTATAGAAAAGGAAAATAAAAATAAATAAAATATCAAAAGATCAAATTAATAGCATTATATATACACATATTATTTTGGGGATATAATACTGGAAAACCTTTTTGGGGTTAACTATGATTAGTTAGATAATTATCTATGATTCCTGGTTATTTTTTCTGAGCAATCAAAAATAACTAAAAGTTATACAATTAATACAGTATTTTTCATGTCTATATTTAATTTTTTTTGGCAGCGTGTCCAGTCAGTCAATCAATAAATCACTCAGTGAATCATTAATGAATGAGTTAAATATAAACTTTATATTTAATGGACCGATTTCCAAGGCTAAGATTAAGCCTAGTTTTAGACTAACTACTGTATACTGTATATATATATATATATATATATATATATATATATATATATATATATATATATACATATATATATATATATATATATATATATATATATATATATATATATATATATATATATATATATATATATATATATATATATATATATATATATATGTATATATATGTAAAATAAGCAGCTCATTTTATATGGGCCAAAATGAGTCCAAATTGGGTCAAAATGACCCAAAACTTAAACTATATATATAATTTGAAGATTTATGATGGTCAACCCCATACATATATAATATTTTGGTGTATGAATAGGATCTAAACTGTCATAAATCTTTGATTTGCATCCAATCAGTCAATCGATCAATCAAACAGTAGCCGCGTTCAAAACAATATTATTATGAGACTTATCTTGCATCAAGAGTAAAAGAAGTCAGTATATAACACATATAATACCTCTAGGAGATTTATGATTGATGAAATCTTATCCTTAGTTTTAACTGTTGAGGAGGATTTTTAACAATTTAAACATACTCATCTGAGGTGCCCCCACAAATCCTGGTTTGTGCTAATTCTTGGCGTGCCAGACATCCGGGCCACACTGTGGGCGCAATCCTGGCAGAATTGGTGGCTGGCGAGGGTTATTTTGAAACCTCACTTAATTTGATTAGTTGCACCTCCCTGCTGGCTCCCAGGCGTGCACACACACACACACACACACACACACACAAATTTCCAAATTAAAATGTACAACGTGGATGAAAAAAAAGAACAGTCTGTAGCGCTCGTTTTTTTAGTGGGGAGAAGTAGAAAGACTCTTGCATAAGACCGCAGCGTGTGGCGTGTGCTTACGCTGCCGTAGCGATGACTGGGCTCAAGTGGTCAGAAACTCGTGTTGTATTCTTGGGAAAATTGATGAATGGCTCTTTGCTTTTTTTGGGAGCTTGTTTCCCGTCTTTGCCAGTGATGGCGGTGCTTCACCACAAGCAGACTCATAATCACAACGTCTCCTCATCACAGTCCTTGTCCGCACTTGTTTGGGACAATGACTTGTTATTATAGAGTTTGGAAAATATGTGTTGCAATAGTTGAAATGTACCTTTAGGACAATTTACCATTTTTCTATCCAGACAGGAGACCTCTTGTGTAACGCCGTCAACCCTGCAATGTGTTCTATTCATTTATTTCCCCGAGAAATGCCCACCATTATCCCTAGTGATGGCTGACCTGGGATCTGTCTGTGAAACCTGCTCATTTTACAGGACAGTTGCTGAAGCAATTGATCTTACTTAAGGTTTTAAACACAGGTTTTGTTGTGTGGAGGCTCAGAGCCGCACCCTGATGACTAGTCGATTCTGAATTTAAATAAGTCCTAGGAAAAATTAACTGGAAAGATGCTGGGAAGAGTTAAAAACATAATCAGATTAAACTTGATGGACATTGAGATGAACTGGGTTGAAATCTAATCAGGCTAAATTTGGTGAAATTTTGAATTGAAACCCTGAGATGTTTTTGGACATTGGTGAAGATATAAAGTTTAAAATCCCATCATGTTGAATTTCACGCAAATGAGAAACATCTGCTTCCAGGCAATCTGAATTTGATGGACATTAGGACGGTTTTGAGTGTAAGATCTGACTCATCTTTATTTGATGGACAGGAAGACGATTCTGGGTGTAAATCCCAAGTAGGTTGAACTTGATGAAGACATTGAGGTGAAATTAAACTGAATTGGAGTGGATGCTGTGAAGATTTTGAAGAGTTGGAAAGAGTTTAAATCACAATCAGGTTGAACTAGATGGACATTGCTAAAATGGAAACCCCAAGCAACCTGAATTTGGTGTACACTGAGTAGGTTTAAAGTTCAAACAGAAATCTAATCAGACGTAACGTCATGGCTGTCCCAAGCAATTTGACGTTGGCAGAATTTTGCTGGATTTTTTGAGTTTATTCCCAAATGAATTAAATTAGTTGGACATTAAAAAGAATTTGAGTTAAAATCCCCAGTAATTTCACATGGTGGACATTGGGAAGGATTAGAGTTTACTATCTACTCAGATGAAATTGCCTGAACAAAAAGTTTAATTTGATGAATATTGGGCAAGTTTAAATCCCAAGCCATTTTTAGTTTGACGGACACAACCTTTGTCCTTATAAAGTCCTGCCAAATCACCACTGACCCACTGTGCAAGGCCCTGACTCGCAATAACCAGCTGGATAAACATCTGACCTTCCACTGTGACCCCAATTTCCTCTTATGTCTGTCCGTCACTTGGCCCCTGGAAGGCTGGGATATGAAAAGACTGAATTTCAACTGTTGGTTCTTCCATTTGTGTGGACACACAGCCAATTCAAACTAGTTTGTGCTTTCTGGAAGCTGTAGAACATTCCAAAGTCCTTCCTCGAACATAAAAGATGTCAAACATTTATGAATGATAGGAATGGCATTCAGAAACCATTCCACCACTTTTGGTTTTCCTTTTCAGTGGCAGTAGGTTGGTTTCCCTTTTGTCAACACCTTATTTTTCGTGGAGATGGTGGTTAACAAATGACATAAATAGCCTTAATATCTAGGGATGTTGAAATAAATCATGTAATCGATGCACCGTGATTCAGATGTGAACGATTCTGCATCGATGCAGTAGCAGACCATGATCGATTATATCATAATGATGTTGCTTGGTGATTTTCTGGCTGCGGCATAAAAATTCTAGTTAAAAAGAACTATAGTAACTACAGCTGACCGATCTG
This sequence comes from Distichodus sexfasciatus, assembly GCA_032718565.1. Lineage (NCBI taxonomy): Eukaryota > Metazoa > Chordata > Actinopteri > Characiformes > Distichodontidae > Distichodus > Distichodus sexfasciatus. The sequence goes on from JAVGVS010000181.1 coordinate 548,508, forward strand.
TGATCCATAGCCAATCTACATGCAATGTGAAGTAATGTAGAAAAATCTCGATGCATCGCGATGTTTGATTATCGATGTGTTGACATGGCAATCAAAATTGAATCAATTTGATTCGATGATCATGTCAACGATTCAATACGATTTGATGCGATATCTCGACGCATCACGATGATCGATTATCAAAACGTTGACATGATTATCATAAATGAATCAATTCGATTATCATGTCACTGGTTCGATGCGATGCGATATCGATGCATTGCGATGTTCGATTATTGAATACGTTGGACAAGAAAATTGTAATTTAATGGAACGTTCTCATGTCAGCTATTTTGATTAAATCGATATCTCAATGCATCATGATGTTCAGTTTGAATCATTGATTTCACCAGTGTAAATATCTCAAGCAGATTGAATTTGTTCGACGTCTAAAAGGTTTCGAGATTAAAATCCATTCAGGTTGAATATCATGAACATGAGGAAATTCAAGAAATCTGAATTTGGGCACAATCTGAATGGATAATATTGTCAACGGAGAGAATGGAGAATATAAATAAATGGAACTGTGTCCATTTGAGATGGTGATCAATATCACAGAGGTGAATTTTAACAAACAAGATAAATAATATTCATATATATTAACATTTTTGGGGTCTAATTATAATCTGTGATTCTTTGATGAATATTGGGTAATATATGGCATGTGTCTTGTATATGAAATATTTCCTCTCTTCTTACTACATCACAACTGCACCGTCCAGCACTGTTGTTTTAATCGAACGTGGAATGTGTCAGCACCTCGGGAGAATTCTGCGTGTGTATAATCTCTCTCGCTCTGAAACGATGCCCTTAATGATTAAGCGAGGTGATTTTGGTTTTATGCGTCTCTTTCTCAGAACCTCTTCTTTCAGCATGCTGGACACACACACACACACACTGCTCTTTTTCCTCGAGTGGACAGGGCGAATGAGCTCAGAGCAGGCCCAGGCCAAGGAGGCTGATGTCATTGTGGCTGATAACAGCTTTCAGATGTGTTTTTCTTGGCATGAGAATAGCGTGGGGGCGACTTATTCCATTACACATCACCCAGGCATCGGTCTCGGCTGCCAAATAATCGTATGGTGATGTCACGCTGGACGTACAGGCTACTGGTGAGAGGGCGCTGGCGTGCCAGGGTGTCGCTCGCCACCGATGACGCTGTAGAAATCTCATAATAAGTACCAGCGAGAGAGTCTCTCTTTATGCGCTTGTGGCCAGTTGGGTGCAGGGCTGCAATTAAATGAGCTTTCTTTAAAAAGGAAAAACAAACATTTCGGGATTATACGCCCTCGTAATAGCGATTATCGTAATGCTTCTCGGACCGCGTCCCGACCCGACGGTTTTCGTCGTGTCTGTAACGAAGGTCGGCCTTAAAAGCGGAGATTTTCTAAACAATAATAACACATTGTTTTGGCCCAGACCAGTTGTTTATCACGGTGATGCGTAAAATGGCCCGAAAAACACAGGCGACATCAGGACTATCGATCTGCGCGTTTAGGCGGTAACCGTTTGCCAACCAGCTCTCTATAGAGTTAAAGGTTTCGCGCCGGAAGCGGAAATATTTGGATAAATCCATTAGGCCCAAAAAAATACGCGCCGACTCGCCCGTCACAAAGGCAAAGCCTTCTGCTCTTAAAAAGTGAGGTAATTGTCAGAGACTTAATTTAATCAGTGCGGTGAAAAGAAACGAGAGGGGGGATGTGATTGAAGTTAGCGGGCCCCAGAGGGCTCGCGTTACAAAGAGGTGAGCGGCAGGGTCTGATTAAAACGCCCGGCTTTATTAGCCGACGCTAGCCTTTCGCCGTCCGTTGCGACATCAGGAAGTGAGCGCGTCTTTAGACACTTAAGTGGAAACGAGTCGATGTGGAAGAGCAGGATAAGCTCTCCGTGAACCGGTCTAGTGATGGAGCATTAGTCACACCTGAGTCTGGATCTGGAATGAAGAGCACGAACGTCACTTTTAATCATTTTAAATGAGTCTCTCTCTGTCGGATGAGGAGCAGGTTACCACCTTTTTCTGATTATTTTTAATGTTCAACATTGCATGCGAGAACTTTCCTATGTGAGTGATTATTTGTCATTGTGAACACACCACACCATGGCACACAGTGCCCCACAACCAAATGTGACCCCTGCATTTGACCCATCTGTCGCCGCAGCGGGCTGCTTTGAAATGGGCAGTTATTTGATGTTGGAAGGTCGCCAGTTCGATTTCAGACCGGTAAAGGTGCCACTGAGGTACTCATGAGCAAGTTGCCGTCCCCAAGCACTGCTCCTCGTGGATGGGTCATGAAAGGGCAGCTCCTGGGGATGTGTGCAGAGGTCACATTTCGTTGTGGTGTGCTGTGGGCTGTGTCCGTCCCCAATGATATAATCACTCACATAAAAGCATCTGCTCAATGCTAGAAACCAAATCCTTCAGGCACAAACTTGACTGTTACGAAGTCTTCAGGTATCTTGTGGGGTAGTGGGTGGCGTAACGGTTGGAGAGTTGACCCTGTGATCAGAAAGTGGCCGGTTCAAGTCCCAGGACAGTGAAGGTACCACCGAGGTACTCGTGAGCAAGGTACCGTCCCCAGGCACTGCTCCTTCACAGATGGGTAAATGTCACTTTCACTTTCAGGTAGATGAAAGAATTGGTGGGATCAAACAGTTGCCGTAAATGCTGTAAATGGGTAAATGGGTCTTCTTCGTCTTCGCCACAGCAAGTCATCGTTGGCGACATATTAATTCGGCAGAAGTTCTACACCAGGTGCCGTTTCTGCTGTACGTTTATTCTGTAATTTTATTCCATTGGCTCATGCATGTAAAGTGTGTATGTGTGTAGAACTCAAGATTTAGGGCTGGTTTCTTGAACATGGATTAAGTACCAATGGAGATTTACCATTCAAACTCAAAACTAGTCTAAGTCTGGAAGCTTAATCTTAGACTGGGAAACTGACCCTTAGTGTTTAGATGATCAGTTAAGATCGATCCATCGATCACCCATTGTTCAGTAGGTCAGTCAGTCAGTCTCCGAACCGACTGATCCCAACTGGGGTCGCGGGGGAACCGGGGTGTAACACACGCAAGGAGCACACACACTCACACAACACACACACATTCACACCTTCTGAGGAGGCCAATTTAGAGTCACCAATTAACCTATATTGCATGCCTTTGGACTGTGGGAGGAAGCCGGAGCACCCGGAGGAAACCCACGCGAACACAGGGAGAGCATGTAAACTCCACACTGAAAGGCACCGCGATCGAACCCAGGACCTTTGTGCTGTGAGGCGGCAGCGCTAACCACTGCGCCACCGTGCCGCCCTTGTTCATTTGGTACAATTTGAAATTTCATTTTAAGCCATTTACTCAAGGTTTTTTTACGTGAGATTTATTAGAAGTACGAACTTCTGAACAATTCTGCAGTTAAAGAATACAAGGAATCAACTTTCTTAAGAAAAACTTTAAGAATAAAAACATTGGTAAATGAGGCGCAGTGATTTTAAAGACCCTCAGGAGCTCTGCTTCTACTGAAAGCTTTTCACTAAACCACACCTCTCAGCATGTAATGTCTTTTTTTGCGAGCGCATCTAGGCAAGTTCTTAAACGTGGGCGGATGTAAGCGGAAACGCTTGAGGAATTAAGCGAATCCAGCACCAGACCACACCTGTCACAGGTATATGGGCCCTCGGTGTCACCTGATCGGCTAAAAGCAGCGCTTTTGGCTTCAACAGTCGTTCGTGTTAATGAGCGGGCGGAGCGACTAAGCGGCCATTGTTACAGGCCATAAACCTCAGGTTAAAAAAGGGCTCCACCCATCATTTGGCTTTTGTTGATGGAATGGGGAGGATCATTAGTGTGTGTGGGTGTGTGTGTGTGCGTTTACGTGTGTGTATTTGACATCTGCAAAGCCTAGGCTCATTTATAAAAAGATGGTGAGATTATTTTTTCGTTTTCAAGTGTAAATAAAGTTAACCTACAGGTTTTTCAAGTTTTGAGGCGGTTTGCTGAGTGGGAGATTTTAAAGCTGGATAATTCTGAAAACTAACCCAGCGTCTACAGTGTTCCTCCAGACAAAACATGACACGAAACCATTTTTATGCTCGATACCGATATTGTAAATTTGGATATCCTGACTTTTTGGCACAAATCCGATACAGTCTCTGCGTCTTTTTTAAAACAGAAAATAATACTTTAAAAATGTCTGAATACATGACTGAGATTATTCTGTTATGCTTAAGGAAATATTTGACTTAAATACTCTTTTCCAAACTAAAACAATGTAATAATTTCACACACATATGTATGCTAAATTATTTATTATTTAAAATAACACCTTTAAAATTTAGTTCACCTTTTAGGGGATTTATTGGTGTAGCATGTTCTGGAAGCAATTAACGGCGTAAGGTGACATATTACTGTATTCTTAAATGTTTAAATTTAAAATATTTCATACATGAAGGGTTTTTAGCACACGTCGCCGGATATTTACGATGCGCTTGTCACACCGTTTTCAGTGCAGCTCTGCTAATCGACTATTTATAACGTAATTATGATGTTTGGCAGTGGAGTGCCGTGAAGCAAATTTGGATTCATTGCAGCCGAGCAGAAAGCCGTGGATGACCTTGATTTATCCCTGCACTCCCTCCAGGATGCTTTTGATAGGCTAACGCTTTGCAGCATAGCCAATCGGATTAGATTATAGATTAGAGCCTCTTAGCTGTTGCCTCGGCACTCCGTCGTCCTCATTGTCATGTAGACTAATTAATTCGGTCTGCCCGTCTTTTCACAACTGCAGCAAGCATTCATCGAGTTTAGTATCTGATGCAACCGTCCATAATAACGCAACACGTCTGCTGCAATCTGAGAACATTATTAGATCAGATGCGTCTTACTTTGCAAATGCCAACTTGACAGTGGGTAGATCATTGGCTTTGGCTCCTTACCAGCGTCATCTACTTTATTATGCAATCACCAATTAGAATATTTAACAGTAATAAATATAGTAATGCAAGTGTGAGGGCTGTGTGTTGATTCAGTTGGTTCAATAATAAAGAAGAGTTCAGCCAAAAACAATCAAGAACTTATTAAGAAAGTGTAGAATTCCCGATGGATTTTGTGCTGTTCGCGATCGCCAATAATACAAAAAACAAATTCAGGCCATCCCCGCAAATTCATTACTACCGTACAATTTCTGTTCTGCAACTTCTCTGCGAGAATTATTTGGAACCAAGACTCACTTGTTACGTTTAGAAGACGCAGAAAATATGTGATAAAAGCGCCTCATGTTCACCGTCAAAAATAACTAAATGACTTATGGTTAATAAAAATAACAGTGGTTTAGTTCCTTCATTTCAGTTCATCGTTAAAGAATCATTATATTGAGGAACAAAATCTGAGGCCACTATATGTAACTTTGACTTACTCCCACAACTTTATTGCAACAAAATGCCTAAAACACTGTTACTTTCATTGCAATTTTTTGAAAAGCTGTGGCAAAATCAGGCATTTTGGGCCGCAACAATCTCAAAAAAGGCAGTGAAATCCTGGAGGGAATGAATACTGTATATATGATTCATCAGAAACAAACAAGAGCTCTTTCAAATTACACTAGAAAAACAGAATTGTTTGTTTAACAAAACCCCTTTCCTTATATTATTTTTGGAATTGAGAAGCCACAAAATTACTCTTAGGAATCAACTTCTGGAACATACTGTTGATTCCCAAGAACTGTAGTAATTATCTTATAAGCAACTGCTTCATTAGAAAATGGAAAATGACAGTCCAGTTTCTCATTTACAGTCTTGCTGAACCCGGAGCTGAAACATCATGTAGGCATTTGTCCCTGTAACACGAATCCATCGACGAGGACATAAAAGGTCTGATTATTTGACCCCTGTATCGAATAATCACTTTCCTTCTAATAAAGAGGCTTATAGAAAGAAAGCAAAGTGTGCAACTTGAGCCATGGCCAAGCTTCGCTGCTAAATAGAAAACATGTTCTCATAATCGTAACCATGACGCTCAGGATCAGGGACCACCAGAAGACCCCCAGGAGAACACTTCACTCACATTCAGATCTGTTTTCCCAGCGTCCCTCGATACTCTCCACTTGACGTGTTAGACGTGTGTCTTATTGAGGCCAGGCACCGATTATGTCTGCGGCGTCCAAAATAGCTCTTACGGGTATCAAAACAGCCGAGGTTATCTGGTCAGCATCGGTTAGGTCTGTTTCCGACAATCCAAGTAAGAAACCTCCATTCATAAAAGCGTGTGACCCGTTTGAACTCTCTTGAACTTTTTCTAAGGTCAGGTCAAGCAGAAAAAGTCGTTGTGGGTTTACAGTTAAAGAATGACATTTATCAGACTCTCAAATCTTGATTGACTTTTATACCACTTAAAGGAACAGTATCCATTTCTAGAGCAACTTGTGGTTAAGGGACTTGATCTAACGGCGGTAGTGCTGCAAGTAGGATCAAGCTGGATTTCAACCTGTGACCTCTTGGAAATGCTAAGTTAGAGATACTAACTTAACTACTCTCTCCTGTAACTTATCATTTGTAAAGCTACTTTTAAAACCTCGTAGCTTTTCCAGTAACATTTTTTTTTATAAGTGATGTACTGCCCATGGCAGTATTTATCAAAATGTAGAACTCTGAAAGTGAAACAAACAAGAACTTACACATTGAACTTACGTCATGGCCGAAAATCAAAACACTCTCCACCTTCAAAACGCCATTGAAACTGTTGTTTTGGAGTTTTGTCATTACAACGTTAAATGTTAATACAGATTTTTACATTACTTTTGACATCATGTTTTACTTTTGACATCATGTTTCATTTTGGTGTATCTTACGCAAGCTGAAAAATCTAAACACTCTTTACCTCCGGAATTTGGCATCACATTGTTACAAATATATAGATTTTCAAATATCAAGTATTACTGGATGAAACAGCTTTAATGTAGAAGCTCGTAGTGTAGCTAACTACTATATTAAAACAATAGCTTAGCTGTAGTGTAGTTACTTTTAATCATAAGCTTGAAAAAATATCATTCAACACTGCCGATAGTTAAAATTCACACATATATATGTGTATATATATATATATACACATATATATATATATATATATATAAATATATATATATATATATATATATATATATATATATATATATATATATATATATATATATATATATATATATATATACATATATATATATATATATATATATATATATATATATATATACAGTTTTATTAGAGGAAACAAACGAGGCTTAATGGGCCATTGGTTACGTACTGTTTTGAACTGTTTAGTACAGTGTGAGGTTTGGGACGCAGCCATGGACTTACAGATGGCGTTAGGTCGTGACAGCTGTTGAAATACCCTGGCCTGGCGAGTCACTCTCCCAAGCTCCACTTCTTCAACTCTCATTAGCTCATGACTTGTCCGTGTCTTTCGCTGCTTGTCTAAAAGTAGAAATTCTCTTTTTATTTGGGTCATTGGTTATTTGTGACGTGAACTGTCACTGTTATTTCAGCTCCATGGCTACTTGGAATATACGTGAAAGTGGCTTGGTTGCAAACATGGTGGAAAGACGCTATAAAAACAGTTTTAATTCAGATAAGTGAAATATTTAGACAGTACATTTGATGACATAAATATTTGTTGATGGGATTTTGAAGTGTGCACAGTGCTGTGAGTGTATTCGAAGTAAATTTAGTCCAGAAACCAAAAGTATCCACCTTTGTTTTGACTTGTGATCTGAGCGATACTTTTAAAGCAGTGATGTATTAAAATGCCCTGTTCTGGATCCCTTAAGGAACTTTCCAATAGGGAACTGGCATCACGTGTTATTCGAGAAGTAAACGATAAGCTTTGTAAATATAAAGGGACTAAAGACTGAGCCTTGTGGAACACCCCTTTAATCGAGCAACATTCTTTCCTTCTTGGAAGGCAGCCTAGAGTCAGATCTGTCATGAGTGATGTGTACTCTATAATAAACTGATTAGAGCATTGTGAGTCTGTGGTGATCGTCATTTGAATCTTGAACTGCACATGAGGTTATGGTTATAAATTCATATGTTCCTTCCGTAGTTGTAATGTGTCACTGTCTATCACTGTGTCGGAGAACAAAATATGGAAATATTGTTTTATTCATCATTAACAGTGGGCAAAATGGGCGGTAGTGACAGAACTGTCTCCCTCTCTCTTACGATCGAATCTAGTAATGACACAAATATCTTTTTATGCACCATGAGCAAGCGTTCTATGAATGATAACACAATGACAAATGTGTTGTTTTGGTGTTTTGCTGCAGGAGCTTTATTTGGACTCCTATAACACACTTTTCACTCTTGGTGCTCTCCCTCTTTCTCTCTTTCAGCATCATGTGAGCTGAGTTAGTTCAGTGACAAAAAAAATCAGTATTTTGTATTTTGCTGATGACAATTTGTGACTCTGTTGTGATTGGTTTTGTTTTTTGTTTTTTAATTTGTGGGGTTATAGATTTCCATTTTTCTGCTGTAATTTACCAGTGTCACTGTTTATCGCTGTGTCAAATTACGATTTGGCCCCACTCTGATGTTTGAGAAACCTTTGGGGAAATACCCATGGAGGTTGTGATTTCATCCTCGAGTTACTGTAATGTTTTGTAGTGCAGAGGATATTCCTTCCTCGCAATTGCAACTCGAATTCAGTTCAGTGCCTTAAAAAAAAAAATCAGTGAGTGGAATGTCAGATATGAAGTTGGTAATTTCTTTTTCGCTTGTGGCTGTGGTTCATTAGATCCTCCTTCCTGCATAAATAAAGCACAGCCAGGCCACAATAGTTGTCAAGGCGATAGGAGGAAGCATTCACCTGAAATAGCTGCTGCTGCTCGCGCTCCTCATTCCACTCATCTTTTATTAAAGCACACTTGTGTTCAGGCCGGCGTCATTAGGGGTGTGCACATATACACACACAGACATAGACACACACACATACACACACACGCACACACACACGTGGAGTGGGTGTGACCCTCCTCCCACTCATCTGTCGCAATCTTGATTACACACCCAAACCCTCCCAAGACAAATAGTTCAGGACGATGAAAAAAATCCCACCCCTTCACACTACCCGCCCTGCACACACACTTTACTGTTCTTTTCCATTCACTGAAGGCTTTCTCCCTCTCTCTCTCTCTGTGTGTGTGTGTGTATATATATATATATATATATACACACACACACACACACACACACACACATCTCTCTCTATATACATATATGTGTGTATATGTATATATATATATACACATATACATATATATATATATATAGAAGAGAGAGAGAGAGAGAGAGAGAAATTTATTGGTGTTTTGTTATGTTCTTTACTTTCTACCTTTGCGCTCTCTCTCTTTCTTCTCCTCTTTTGGATGATTTGTGGTGATTTTAAGTGTTTTATTCGCCATTAAAGAGTGTTTTATAAACAATAGTGACTCTGTCTATCCCTCTCTTTATGTTCAAATCAATATATGACACAAATATCTCCAATAGTGTAATGGCAACAACAGTATTCTTGGTATTTTGGTGTGTTATTGTATATCTTGTAAATAGTTTATGGGTTAAACACTTGCCAGCTATCCTTTAACTTTTATTCTTGGTTTCTCTCTCTTTCTTTCAGTCTCCCGGCCTTCTGTGAGGTATAGTTTCGGTATAAAATATTTATTTAGTATTTTGCTGTATACATATGTATTTGTGCTCTCTCTCTCTCTCTCTCTCTCTCTCTCTGTCTTTGTCTCTCTCTCTCTCTCTCTCTCTCTCTCTCTCTCTCTCTCTCTCTCTGTCTCTCTCTCTCTCTCTCTCTGTCTCTCTCTCTCTCTCTCTCTCTCTCTGTCTCTGTCTCTCTCTCTCCACATCCCTCTCCTTTCTTTCTCTCTCTCTCTCTCTCTGTCTCTCTCTCTCTCTCTCTCTCTGTCTCTGTCTCTCTCTCTCTCTCTCTCTCTCTCTCTCTCTCTCTCTGTCTCTCTCTCTCTCTCTCTCTCTCTCTCTCTCTGTCTCTGTCTCTCTCTCTCTCATCCTGTGCTCTCTGTCTTTCTCTCTCTCTCTCTCTCTCTCTCTCTCTCTCTCTCTCTCTCTCTGTCTTTGTCTCTCTCTCTCTCTCTCCCTCTCTCTCTCCTCTCTCTCTAACGCTCTCTCTCTCTCTCTCTCTCTCTCTCTCTCTCTCTCTCTCTCTGTGTCTCTCTCTCTGTCTCTCTCTCTCTCTCTCTCTCTCTCTCTCTCTCTCTCTCTCCCTGTTTCGTAGTGAAACTAGTTCCAGTACTGATTCTCTGGTACTTATGAAACGCGTCCATTATCCCTCTCTGGAATGTTCTCTCTTCCTGTTGGCCAACCGCGAGCGTGACGAGGCAGAATCCACTCATGCCTGAGTTACGCGCTCGTCAGGCGTCTTCCCGCTTTTTCCTCAAGCCTGAGGCGTAGGTAAAGTCGCCACATCTTTACAACGAGCACTGAATAATCCCTCACTTACTTTCCCCATGAGAGGAGAAGCATCTCCCACCTCTGAGTATAAACAAACCGCAAATCACGGCGAGTAACGGTCAGTGTTGACCTGACAAACAATATCAAACACATTTCCAGCAAACTTTAATATGTCATTATAAAGTAACTTAGAGATTCACAGTTACATTAGTCATAGAACTAACGTTGAGTAAATTGATTCATATGAATCTGGATGCTTGAACGATCTGTCTTCATCAATTTAAATATATATATATTTTTTAAATATATTTGAATAGCGTACATTTGTAATGTTCTTACATTTAATTATTAAACTTAAAGTCAAGTAACTTTTTGGTTGTATACTTTTCCTTGTATTCCCTATATATATAATAGTGTATAATTTGTAAATGCTAAAATGTATTTTTTTAAATCAATGATTTATTACAGTTTATTTTATATGCAGTCAATTCTGTTCATATTTTATGAGACATATTCAAATAACTTACTTAAAACCTAATATAGTCACAAATATTTTTGCCAGCAAAAGGGAAGCTATTTTTAAACAGTAGCCTTTCATACTACAAGCTAATTAATGACTAAAAGTAGCTACAGCAAAGCTACTGTTTTAATATAGTAGTTAGCTCCACTACAGAGTAAAAAGTACCTAGCTACAAATTGCAGCTATTTCACCTGCTAGCTGGAAATACCCAAAAGAAAATGATATATATTTTTTGTAATAGTGTCACATTTTGCCCTGCTTCTCCGCTATTTGCAAAATAAATAGTTACTTTTTAAAGCAACAGCTTTGCTGATAAGCTACTGGAGACAAGTAGTTGAGTAAGTAGCATCACTATGCGTGATGCTCCTCACTACTCCCCAACATTGGTAGGTTTTTGTAGATTTAAACAACTTTAGTGTGATGGCCCTGCTGTAAAAACAACGATGTGGGATTGATGAAAAAAGAATCTATTTAATGAGGTTTTTGATGTACAGATTAGCTTCGCTGCTTGATAAGCTACTGAAAAAAGAGGTTGAGTTAATAACGTTGCTACTTGGAATTAGCTACTCCCCAACACTAGCGACATGGCTTTTAGATCGGAGTTTTTTCGTCAGATGAAATCCTGGCAGGCAGCAGCATGTGTGCAGAGAACGGACAACCGTCATTGACCCACAATTCTCTTTTTTCCTGCCTGTGTGTGGGTAGCTAAAGGTGGGCGGAAGTGGAGCGTTAGTCATTCCCGAATAAGAGCGCATCCGCATGGCTCAGAGGAAGACAAGGGCCTCTAGAGACACACACACACACAATCAGAATAGACACACACACTCTCAAACCAACACAAGCAAGCCTGGACACTGATTTTTTTGGTCAGTGTCTTAATTCAACCTGTAAATCCAGGACTTGTAGAGACAGTGAAGTGAAAGCCATACTGCTTGTAGGCTGACGTACGTTTGGGTAAACTAGCAGTGTTGGGAAAGCTACTTATAAACGGTAGCTTTTCAAGCAAAAGGCTACTACTGATTAAAAGTAGCTGCAGCCAAACTACTGTTTTAATATAGTAGTTAGCTACTCTACTAGCTACAGAATAAGGAGCTAAACAAATTCAAGCTATTTCATGCAGTAATGCTTAATATTTGTGCTGTAAGAAACTCTTAAACCAAAAGTGAACATCTGTATTTTTTTAACATCATAATGACAATTTTAATGAAGTTTTGGAGGCAGAAAATGTTTTGATTTTCGGCTTGTGCAAGTTCTGTCCATTTCGCCTTTCACAGTCCTCCATTCTGATTAATATGGTCACGGATTCTTGCTTCAATCTTGGACCAAGGTAGATTCCATCCTGCGACTCCATCTCACAGCTGCCAAGAGCATGCTGTGACGCAATGGGAGGGCAATGAGAGTAGCCTGTCAGATGCCACTTCTCCCAGACACCTGCTAGTTAAAAATACTCTTAGAAATACTTGAAAATATGTTTAAAGGAGCATTTTAGAAAGTAATTTTGCTACTAATAGGCTACTAAAAAGCTGCTGAATTAGTAGTGTGACTACTTGTTATTAGCAACTCCCCAACTAGTGGTACATTTTTGATACTTTTGCCTCGCTCTATTACTGGAAAACACAATAAGTGCGTGGGTGTATTCTGATGGCTCTGCTGTAAAAATGACAATGTGGGATTGACGAAAAGAGTTCTATTTAAAGAGGCTTTGAGTTTCTATTCACGAAACACACTCTCTCTGGGGCTTAAGAAGAAATTTGTTCTCAAAAACCCACTTATGCAGTTTTCACAAAGATTCTGACCTTCACCAGTGTCTTCTTATTTTTTGAGATTTGTTCCTAGATAAGAACAGAATCTACAAATGGTGAAGAGCACTCCCAAGCAAATTTGATTGCATGTTTGGGCAAATCATTAGCTTACAGGGTTTTCTCCAGTTCCACGTAGGTATAAAGTTATAATATTTAATGTCTTCTCTTTCTCAAGAACAAATTTAAGAAAAAACGGTAAATGAGGCCATGTGAGAGAAAACACACCCACATGAGAGCAAACCTGTCGGAGGTCAGCGGGAAGTGAAAAAAAACAGTAGAGAACAAAAAAGGGAAAAAAACCAAAACAAAACAAACCAATTTACCATCAGCAGGACATTTTTAGCTCCTATCTCATTGTGAAGCGTCCAAATCCTCAGCTGTGACTTTTACTTTCACAATGACCCATGTGAATATTCCATGTGCTTTACTGGAAGAGTTGGTCTTATGGGAAAGGCCTGAGACAGCAAGGGTGGGTGGCGTTGCTACGTATGACTGTTCTCCTCAACGACTAGCGTCATGGCGACCGGGCCGTAGATGTGAGGGGCAGGACCCATCCGCCCGTACGTGTCACCGACGGTGGTTACAAAAAATTTCGCTGGACTTTTAGAGGAAAACTTAAAGTGGGCGATTTATGCTCAAAGTACAGTAACTAGAAGAATGATAGATTCTGCTGTTTTCCTGAATTTATCACAATTATCTCAGAATTTTGAGGAAAGTGTTCATGAAAATAAAATAACTCTGCTTTCCTTTTGAATGAATAAGATAAAGATTTCATGTTGTCGAGCTCTCAGGTAGGCTAAATGACAGCTTCGGGCAGGATTTTGAGATCTTGTTAATTCAGAAAAACAACATTATCTATGAAATCATTATCAATTCATAAAAACAGTGTTCAATAAAAGAAACTTTATTTTGTTAAATCAGAAAAACTGATTTTATTTCCCCATGAAAACTGTATTTTGGAAATAGTTTTGCCCTCATCACAACTTCTTTAATTTATCTTGTTCTTTTATCAGAATTCTGAGATAAATCCCTAATAAATTCAGGATTTTTTTCAAGTGAATGTATTACACTTCCAGTAGCTGACTTTAATGTTTTACACAGCACTCGCTCGTTTAAGCTAATTACACAGGGAATTGGCTGTAAAACGAGAGCAAATTGAGGTAGTGTTCCATTACAGCGATGGTGCAAATTTGGGATTTTGGCGTCTCCCCCGCTGTCTGAACTTACTTCTTGCTTTTTGCACTTTCTCGGTTCCTAAAGCGATGGACCAATTCGTGTTGCTCTCCGTTTTGAGGAATAATGCAAGCCTCGTGTTGTCTGATGTGTTCACGGTAATAACGTTTCCAGGATTGCAACAGTTGTTCTCTAACAAGGTCTTTATAACCGAATAATCATTATTATACGTGTTGAGTCAAAAAATAGACAAGTTTCTTTAATCAAAGTTCTGTCACTGTCGCATTCGGAATTATTTTACAACATTATTATAGGGTCCAAAACAGCGCTGGACGATACGACATTCAAATCAATATCACAATTAATTAAACTTTTTACCTCGATTAGGATTAATGAACTTTTTTTTTGTTTGATTTTTGTCACCATACTTTGTACTGTAAATATGCTCAACAATTAAAGCTAAAATATTTTTCTAATAAAAGTGTGCATATCTTATATTTGTGATTTTAAAATTAAGTAGACTTAATGGGGTGGAATCGGCTCACAACATGGTTTTAAAAGGACAACGACAGCACGTGAACACACACTGGGGAAAGTATAAATAGAAATATAAAAAATAAAAATGTTGACAGAATTTCCAAAATAGTTGACATATAGACAGGATTACGTCGATTAGAGGTTGTGGATGAGTTCTGAATAATTTTTGGGTAATTGCATAGCTCTAATTGTGTAGCAAATGTGTAGTAAAAATAATCAGTCTTATTTTAATATTAACGACACATATCAACTTTAACAATAAAATAGCAAGTTATAAAAACTGTATAAAAATGCCCAAGGCACAAAGCTAAGTTGTCAATGACACTCTGTTCCAGACCATTTTTTAACCAAATTTTGGTTTTTGCATTGAAACATTTTAGCCACACCTTTAAATCAGAACTGAATTCTGAATGTGACAGTAAAAGAAACAAAATCAGTCAACATTTACTAAAGTTATGGGCAAAAATACAGACTCAATATCCATAGCAACAGTGTTGCTTTAACCCAGATGTACATTTTCTTGCATTTTGTCTAAACCCATTTCAACCGTTTTTGTTGTCTTTGTACAATGATCATATCTTCTTCATTCAACAGATTTGTTGGAATCTGCTCATAAATTGTGTCTGAATCAACAAAAGCAAACAAAGGAGCTCGCAAAAGTTTCCTACTCTGGAACTTCGGCTGGAACAGGAAGCGAGAAAGAATAGCCAAAGGAATTCTTAAGATCATAACTACAAACGGCGGTTAACCTGAAGCTGTGAGTAATCTCCACTATTCATACGTTAGTTACAAGTACTGTGCAAAAGTCTCCCATTTCTTCGGATTTTTTGGCTTTGGAAGAGCCAGACTTTCTTAACGTTTTTACATGTACATTGTGCCTCATTCAACTGATTTTAGGAATAAATTTCTTCTTAAAAACAACTTCATAAAGATTCTGACATTCACCAATGTGGTACAATTTAAGATTTGATCTTTTGTTATGAATAGAATCTATAAATGCAGCATTACACTTATTTTACCGTGCGTGTGTTTGTGTAAAACACTCCGCTTGTTGGACTTTCATCAGTCCTACAGTTGTCAGTCCCTCCAGGATTTCGCCTGCATTCTTTGAGATTGTTGCAGCCTAAAATGCCAGATTTTGCGGCAGCTTTTCTAAATAAAAAAAAAGTGGCGAAAAAAAGTTCTTTAACAATTCATTTAAATGAATTAATTAGAAAAAATCTATCAAAATCATAATTTTTGTTAAACATTTAGTTGTTGTTTTTTTAAAGATAAACGAGACGTTTTTATCTCACACGTTTCCTGCATTTTCCAAACGTAACAAAGAAGTGAGTTCGCCAACGTTTTGCGGGAAATGACAATAATTGGTCAAAAACTTTTGGAAAAGTTGCGGCAATTGGGCAAAATTGGAAGGTCGGGATGAATTTGCGTTACTAGTTGCGATCGCGACATCGCAGAGGGTCTGTGTTGTATAAGATTACACTGTCTTTACCTTCTTAAGAAGAAAATTAGGGGGAAAACAAACACAAAATATTGATAAACTTTCCTACAAATAAAGAAATGAGAGTTGGTTTAAGAGTCCTACACAGAACTTAGTTTCACCTTATCAATTACACGCTGCTCATTTTCTTAAATCACAGAAAATGAAATCATAAAATGAACCCACTTCAGTTGAAACGGAAAAAAATCCCCAAAAGACGAAAACAACAAAACAGGAACATATCAGTGAAATAACAAAGAATGTCAGCACGAGGGACGGCTCGAAACCTTGGTTTTAGAAACCTACTGTTTTATTGATTAAAAAACATGGAAACAGTGAACAATATTCAAGACCGTATATCTTTTGGAACCAAATCAAAGCGTTAAAAACAAAGCAAGGCAAGTCGCCCTTTAGTCAGCTGACCCTGTAGATCTTCATTGCACGTGGCCTACGAAAAATCCCTTCAGACGGGGAATCAGAAAAAAAAACGGCACCACTCCCAACAAAACGACTTTGAGAGTTTCCTTTCCATCAGTCATCAGTGTAGCAATCAAAAAAATCATTTTTGGTCGTTTTGAAGCTTGTGGTCGGCGTTGACTCTCTGTCTGAGATAAATCCGTTCTAAAAATCAGTCTTTGGCTTTAGGGTTGGGCTGAGGGTTAAATAACGAACGTTAAATAAATGTTAACGTCGTAATTATTGTCACAATCTTTAAAATTGTGTGTATCGTCGATCTTGACGTCTTAACAGAGGATTTTAGAGCTTTACCAGATGAGTTTAGTGTAAACAAGGCGAAACCTCAATTCTATCAGTTTTAAACCTCCCATAAAAACAAGAGCTTAAACAATCTTTTCTGGACTGATTTCCGTGTCTGCGATCCCAAAAGCGTCTGTACTGTACTGTAAATTTAGCCAGTTCTGGCCACAGAACGATTACCAGAGAAAATACATAAAAAATACCACGGTGAGTGTACACATTCGGAGTGTGTATCGCTGAACGGTAACAAACTAGTAGTAAACGAAACCGTTCCTTAAGTCTCCACGTTGGGGCTGGAAATAAAAACTCCCAAAACCACGAAACTTCACAAGAGACAGAAGCGCTCGAAGCGTAGTCAATGAAACGACGTCCACACACGTTTATTTTAATACCACCTCAAATAAATAAAGTATTCTGGAATGATAAAAGTTATGTGAAGCAAATACAACTATGCACTATTCGCACTCTTCATCATCATCAAAAAGAAACAAATTGTACAAAAATATACGTTTGTGACATCCAAAAAACCTTATTCAAGTTTCAGAAAAATAAATATTTCCTCGACGCTCGAAGGTTAAGACGCCTGTCTTCAGTACCCCTATCAAATCTGCTCAGATCGATACGAATATAGACAAATATATATATAAATAGAATGATTTCTATATATATCTGCTTTTATAGGAAAGGCAATTTTCTTTTGGACAATTTCAGTGCACCAACAAATGAGCAGAAGTCGTGGAATCGGATCAAACGGAGCAAGCTGTCGCGACAACGTCTCAATTAAATGCCAGGCTAAAACGTATCCCTTTAATATCATGTTTAAACAATACACCGTTACGAATATGAAGTTAAGAGTACTTCCGGATTAGTTTCATTTTCCTTCTCCCTCAATTCGGTACCAACAAATCGTTTCCCTTTTTATCCGGAAATCCACAAAAAAACACAACGTAGTTACATAGAAATAAAAACGATTAAAGAGTTTAAACATTAGACATCGTTTACTGTTTCCATATGTGCAATCATGTAGTTTTTCCCCCCCAAAAGTGCCAGCATGACACCAGTATTCTAGCCAGTACAATTCTTGTCCACAAACGACATAAATACAATAGATAAAGTTTTGCATAAATAAATTGCTTCGTCATTTTTACAAAAAAAAAAAGGAAAAAAAGCGAAATACTCTTGATTGAAAGCCCTTTTTTGTCGCTCCGTCTCCAGTTCCGTCTTCGCCGCCAAGCTGACCCCACGCACTCCTGCGGAAACTCATCAAATTCGCCAAGCCTCAAATGACGGCGGTAGTTTAAATAAAGGAACGGCGACCTCCTCGTTAGCGCGGCAGAAGAAGCGTCATCCCAAGCGAAAAACCCAAATCACAAGACGATACAGTGCAAAAGGTCTTGGAATGCTAGAGAACCGTTGGGTCAAGATCAGGCTCATAAATAGTTTTTAAAAAGAAAAAGAATAAAAGGTACTGATTTAAAAAAGTGCCTTGTCGTTGCACAGTACCACAACCTCTCCTGGTTTGGGGAGGTTTTGATTTGTTTTCTGCTAATCAACATTTCAGTAATAAACACAGTAAATTAATACTATTTAAAAAGATTTTTCCATTTTTTTTTTGTGTCCCGCGTTTCACAAAATCGCACGATATCGAACGGACAAAAACGAAGGTACAAATGTTACTGTTGAGACACTGGGACCGGACTTGAACGAATAAAATTTTTCACTTTGTAGAACTACGTTACAATACAGCTGACGATATCTGGGTTTGTTTTTGTCTTGTTTTTGTTTTTTAAAAAGAGGTGAAGCTTCATTTTTCCAAGACAAGGTATAACAATAATGTCACAAAGAAGTTGATTTCTTCCCCTTCCCCATATGACCCGAACACTGGCCATTTTTCGAAATGTTCCGATTCACACACTCACGCGTTACTGAACGCTGAAACAGTATCGACAAAAGTCACCCTGCCGCTGTGATGCCTTTATCAAAACCAAAAAAAAACAAACAAACAAACAAGGTAGAAAGTATTCCCATCTTCTCAAAGTGGAAAGAAAAATGACCTTTTAGTCATAAGCAGGGCCTGGAGTCTTCCTCTCAAGGGGACAGAAATTAAGTGCAGGAATTCCTGAAATGAGTCAGCGTCCTAAAACACGTTTCCCGGTTTTGCCGGCCAAGTCGGGTTTTGGTTTAGTATTGCTTCCACCCGGCACGTACGTCCTTAGTGACCCGACAGAATTCGAAGTGGAGCTCGAGTTCAAAGGGCACTCAAGCTGTAAACGCAGCGAGGCGTGTCTGCGATCGTTTCCTCGTTAAATCGCTTGGCGCGTGTAGGCGAGGATGAAAATGTGACGTTCTCAGGTCGCTCGGGCCTCTGCCTTCACTCTGCTCGTTCCCTCGACGCTTCCGGAAGCGTCTGTTCGTACGTTTCGCGCCTCACCGGTCCTTTTTCTTACAATTTGGCCCGATTCGTTTCGCTTCTTCAGAAAAGCTCAGCGAAGTTCGACGAGGTCGTGGAGGCGAGATCAAGAGTTCAGAGCGAGGCGGTAAGAGAGTGTGGGGGAGAAAAAGAGAGCGAGAGAGAGAAAGAGGAGACTGACTGGGAGAAATGAGAGGGGGTGAAAAAATAATTTGTCTCCCTCAGCAGCTGCTGCTCTCCCCACTTTTGTTCATGGCGGCCGAGCCGACGGCGATCTGGCATCCATTGGTGACGTGGTTCATGACTTTCTGTTTGAGCTGCGCCACCTGCTCCCGCAAAATGCTCGCCGTCGACGCCAGGTCCGAATTCTGCGTCTTCAGCACCTTCACCTTCTCCTCCAGCCGGGAAATCCTTTCCAGCTTGCGCTTGCGGCACTTGGAGGCAGCGATGCGGTTCCTCAACTTCTTCCTCTCTGCCTTGATCCGCTCCTGGGTCTCCAAATCGATGGGCGAAAGGGACGGTGGCGAACCGGACGGGTCTCCTCCCCCTCCTCCTGGGGGGTGAGGGACCTCCGGGACGGTTTGCGGAGCGTCCAGGCCTCGTCCGTGAGGGTGGTGACCATGCGGCTGACCGGCGGCGTGGGCGGCCGAGGCGCCGTAAGGGAGCTGTCCTCCTCCCGTATACGTGGACGAGCCGGAAAGCTGGTTGGGGTTGTAGCTGCTCAAGTTGGTGTAAATTGGCATTTCCCCGCCAGCCATGATGTTCCTCTGGTAGGGACTCGGAATGGACGACGATGGCGACATGGGCGCCCCCACCAGCTGGTTTTGTTTGTGGAGGTCGGCCAAAGCCTTGACGAAACCGTCGGCGAAACCTTCCTGCTCATTTGTGGCCTGGTTCCTGTACATGAAAGGGTTACCGGAGGAACTGGGAGCTGGGCTTGTCGTAACCAGCCCCTGGTTGGACTGGATGATCAGGTGTTCCAAATCCGGAGAGGACAGTTTGAGGAGGTTCATGTCTGGCGAAGGCATTAGCGAGCCGTTGGGGTTGCCGCTCATGCCCAGGCCGTTAGGGTTGGCGTTGGGGTTGACGTTTCCGGTGCCCCCCGACTGAGTGGGCAAAAGCTTCAGGCTGGACGCGCCGGGGAAATTGTGCACCGCCATGTTTTTCTTACTCATCATCTTGTGGCCCTGATATCGATCGTAGTCTGGAATGGCTCCAAAGTTTGCCACGCTCGGCGTGTCATCGTGATAGAAGGGTGTTTCCATCTTACCCGTCATTGACACCACAATACCGAATCTTCATAATCTGATCAGACTTCTATCAAAGCTGCCGGCTTCTCCGCGTCCACATCGTCCGGCGGGAAGGTAAAAGCGACCCTTGTGAGGCGGAGGGAGAAAAGTTACGAGAGAGAGAAGCCTCCCTTAAAGACCTTCCAGACTTGTTGGACCTGTAAAGAGAAGGAGAGAGAGAGAAAGAGATAAATATCTGTATTAGTCATGAGAGAAAACACACTTTGTAATTTGTGTATGAGGTACACAGTTCTTACAAGCTGTAGTAGCGATTCAGGAATGAATCCTCATCGATTAAGAAGAAAGATTAGAGCTTTCTTAGCCGATATCTTTCTGTCTTGCTTTCTCTCTCTCACTCTCTCTCTGTCTCTCTCTCTATCCATCAGCACATCTGTTCAACACTTCGACTCCTCAGCACGTCGTTTCCAGCCGCAACCTCGTTTCTGAGCCTCGTTTTCGCTCGAGATCATTTTTTATTCTGTGAGATTATTACCGTCGAGTATTAATGCGTAACTCTTCGACTTAATTACACACACAAAAAGAGAGAAATCACCCGAGTTGGGCGATGAATAATTCTTACAGTAAGTCGCCACCACCACCAGGCGCCTTTACTGTCTGTGTAGGTGACAGGAAAACCCGGGCGGTGCGATTAGCGGCTTCAGATCACTGACGCTCGAGAAAAAGAAAAACACACACGCTCACACAGCCTTCCCTTGAACGAATCCAGTGAGTCAAAAGTCCTTGGTGCGTACGCGATTAGTCAGAGAAAAAAAAAACAAGAAGAAGAAACGATGACATAAAAAAGTATACGATACGTTACCCACGCATCCAGAGGTTTCCTTCAGGTCCGGCTCTCTCGCGCGCCCAATAAAAGTAGCCGAGTTCGCGATGGCCAGTCAAATAATAATAATAATAATCGAGCTGAATAATTAGCCTTTTCCCCTCACACACACACACACACACACACGCACAAAAAACACACGCACACAGCCACGACGAGCAGCTTCGCTTTTTTCCACGTCTGCCTCCGCTGCGTGCTCACGGCTCGACTGTGGGACTTTTCTCCTGCTTGACTGATCGGTAATAATACACGCCCTTCTCACGACAGTTCCTGAAACTAGTCCACATTCGGAAGCCGCGCTCTAAACCGCGCGCCAAGGCCCCTAAGTAGGGCGCGCCAAAAAACAAAACAAAACGGGAAGGTAAGAGAGCTTCAACCTAGTCCACATGAAGTCGTCCCAAAAACAGCACGCCGGCGCTATAAGTAGTGCGGCCAAAAACGCTGCGACGGGTTCAGAAACGTGGAACGCCACATATAGAGGGCGCGTCGCAAAACGCGCTCTAGAGCCCTAAATAGTGTGACAGTTCATAGAACTTATCACTATGCCCGCGCACTATGTAGGGCGCTTATTGTACGGTTTGGAATGTACATCGAGAGCGCGCTCTCTCTCTCTCTCTCTCTCTCTCTCTCTCTCTCTCTCTCTCACACACACACACACACACACACACACACACACACACACACACACACACACACACACACACACACACAGTCTCTGTATTACTATCTTTGTGAGGTCCTTCCATAGGCTCCCATAATAACTAAAGTAGATAATTTTACACCTACACCTAATCCTAACCCTAACCTTAACCTCAGTAACCAAAAGCACATCTTTTACCTCTTTTAGTTTCTCAAATAAAACAAGCACATTTTCTATAAAGTCATTTTTCCTCATGGGGACCTCTCAAATGTCCCCACAAAGCCCCAAAAAAACAGATAAAAGTGATTTTAGGGGACAAAAGGTCCCCACAATGCGATAAATACATGGCCACACACACACACACACACACCGACACTCCCTGTAGTGCAGAGGTCCACTTGCGCTGCTTATGATAATTTTATTTGAAATTGAAACTGAAAGGTTAATGAGACTCACAGATTGCTACATTGTGTTTAAATGGAAGCTTCCTAGAAGACGGTATGTGAGTCAGAACATAAATCACCACCACTACCAAAGTAGTTGTGGGGAAATCTTCATTAATGACATCTCTAATGGAAAAAAAACCCAAACCAATTAACAGCTAATGGTGGTGGTGGGGGGGAATTATTGTGATATTTGGGGGAGACACGTCCCCCTCAAATGGCCGTGACTCCTATGCCTAAGACCAACTTCATTTGTGAACAATCCAGCTTGAACGTCTTGGTTAAGTACCAGCAGTGTTCAAAATGTTTGACTAATTTGACCTGCATAGTCCTTGAGTAATGTTACTGTACTTAAGTATTATTTTAGTACTTGTGTTTTAGTACCTGAACTGAGTATTATCAACATTAGCTCTTTTATATTATTAGATATTCCTATAATTTCATTTTGCATTGATGCTGTTGACTCATTGAATCAATGTGTCAGTGTATATTGATTTATCGTTACATCTTTACTATTATTGACATTTTCTACGGAGGTTCTGTGTAAACCTAAGTTGCCACATTTATTGATGAACATATCAATGAGCATATTTTAGTTGGAAATTTCAGTATTGTGAAACCTTTCTCATCGTTCGTAGTTCATATTCCTATAATTTGAGAAACAAAATGTCTCATTTCATGAGCTATCCGCCATAATAAACACCAAGATAAACAAAGCTTTTTGCTTCATAAAATTTTTATAAGATGCACTAGTACGTCCTGTTTGATTTCCAACATTTTCCAGGTTCCAGGTTCGTAGAATTGGAATTAATGGCATAACAAGGCCAATATTAAAGACCTCAGTGTTGTGGAGGGTTTTTTCCGTGCTGGAAGTGTTGAGGACAGTGTCGATGCCCAAAGCAAAAACACTCTTGCCCCGGCTCAGTGGACCAATGACCCCACAGGACGGCTAGCTCTCACCCGTCTGCATTAGTTAACCGCTCCAAAGGTGATTTGCTTGAGGTTGTTATTCCCCCATCGCACCCCCCCCTCCTCTACACACACACAAACATCAACACACACATATACACACACACACACACATACACACACACACACACTATGCACCAGAGTGTTCGTCTGCAATATTAATGATTGTCGTTAGCTTTTCGACCTTTTCACATTTTCCCTTTGCTCCTTTCAAGGTCAGGTGTCTCGCCTCAGGTCCCTCCCTGTTTTAATCCATTAGCATAAAATAACTACCTAACGCTCACCTTTAACACACTGAAATTGGAGTAGTAAGTTTGGAGCAAAAAAAACGACTGATGTGATGCTTCGAGACAGAATTGCACAGGAAAGACAGTATAAAAACAAAGAGTTTGCCCTTCACTGACCTCTCAGCAGGAACAGTGAAAACTGTGTACCCCAAAAAACAAGTAATTTTGAACATTTAAGCCATGTTTTCTTATCTCCTGTTGTGTCTAATTGTGAAGATATCAAAATGTGTTTTTCAATTATAACCAGTGTGACTTCATGTTTTTATTGGAGGAAAAACTGAAGCGTGAAAAAAACGAAACTTTACTAAAGAACTTAAACATCTTACCACTTGGTCGAAAGCGATATTTTAAATCTTGCTCTTGAGAAATTAAGTTAGCGTAAAACAAAATCCAGTTATGGCAAATGGAAAAAATCAAGAAAAAAGGGGAGAAAATCCGAAACCAAAACTGTCAATAAAATAAACTAAAAGCGTCATTAGCATTTCAAAGACTTGGACTCATTTTCCAATTTGGGAAATGCACCATGAAGCAGATGATGGAACCATTAGCTTCTGAAGTGGGGACAGCTTTGCTAAGGTTGGAGACGACGCGGTGCACTTTTTGCCTCTTTAATAGCCCCGTCTTTTCTCTTTTCTCTTTTCTCACCAACTTAAAAGCTGAGGACAGAAACGTCTGCGGAAGCGTTAACACCACTACAAGGTTTTTAGACCACCGCTGAATTTTATTATCAGAGTCATATTATATGAAATCATATTACTAAGTACCATCCAGTGCCACATGGACGTTACTTTTATCTTGAATTGTGCTGAAGAGTCCATTAGCGTCATATATTGTATTCACCTTATTCATCGAGCCCAATGCATGTTTTTCAAGTAGTGATGGAAATGCTCTTTGACATCAACAGTATATTTTAGAAACATTAATGTGAATTTGTTTTGACAGACTTATAAAAGCTTTAGTATGATTTAAGAGCTATTCTAGATGTTGAGTTTCCTTGCTGCTAGAATGTATTCTTTATCCCGTGCTGAATGCAGCAAGGCTACCCGTATTGTGTTGACTTGTTGGTGATTGTTGAACTCTTTTCCATACTTGAATCTGTGGAAAATGAATTTGCTTTGGCTGGAACCCACAGTGCAAATTCGATCAGTGTGACCCTAAATATGTTGGTTCCTTTCTGAAACCTTGGGTTGTTTGGAAATAACACATTTATTTGATGCATTGCCTTGCGGTTCATAGAGGGACATAGTAAAAGACTATTGTGAACATTGAGCCTCATTCACCAATACCTTAAATTCTCCTCAAATTTGTTCTTAACACTACAACTGTAGAACTGGAGACATTCCAATAACGTGATATTTTACACAAAAATGCATGCAATAACATGTATACATAAGTTGTTACCTAAGAACTGTTCTCATATAAGAAATCACTGGTTAAGGTCAAAATCTTTTGTGAAAACTGCGTAAAATGGGGTTTAAGAAGCAATTTCTTCTTGGGTACGAATTTAAGTTTAAGAAGCAATTTCTTCAGTTCCTCCCATTGAGTACACATCCGCTTCGTTCTCTCGCTTCTAGGTCTCTCTTCAAGACGTAAAAAGAAACTCCCAATACAAACACCACACAAACTCGTCCACCCATCCTGGGGTGCGTTTCTCAAAAGCATTAGCAACTAACATAAACAAAGTACAGTGGTGTACAGTGGTGCTTCAGCTATTGAACCGCTATCCGAGCGCCGCGTCATGCTTTATACAAGAAATTGCATTGCTCTGAGCGCAATATTTCGAAACAAGACGAGCAATTTGTCACTCAAACAGTATTTTCGATCATTAATTTTGTACCACGACCCGACGCGAAATTAAGTTGTACGTCAAGAACTATCAGATCGTCTGCATTTGCTATCTGGTGGTCACTAAGGTGTGTCGTCATTTCACACGTAGGCAAGGCAAGTTTATTTATAGAGCACATTGTCATACACATGGCTCATTCAGTGTGCTTTGCAGAAACAAGATAAAAGTTGTTAAAAGCTTAACATAAAGATAAAAAGAAAAAGTAATGAGAAAATGAATAAAAATAAAGATAAAGTAGAAATAAAACAATTAAAAGTGCTATAAAAATATTTTAAACATCAGGCACAGTTAATTTAAATACGTATGTATTGCTTTTATATTATATTTCGAATCAAGTCGAACAATTCATCACTCAAACAGTATTTTCGAGCACTAATGTCGAACTTCGACCCAGTGCAAAATTAACTTGTATGACAAGAATCATCAATTCATTGGCGTCTCTCTGTCCATCACTAAGCTGCTGTCGTTTCACACGTATGTATCGTTTTAATACGAACAAATCGTAAACGTGCATGGAGCACACTATTTTGAACAAAATCGACCAATTCAGCACTGAAAGATTCTTTTTGATCAAAATTGGTCAGAATTAAGTAATATATTTTGTACTTACACCAGCCGAAAAAACAACCTTTCATGTGTAGAACCATCGAATTGTAGGTGTGTGTCACTCGCGGTCTCAGTGTATCAGTTCGAGTGTGTAAATCTTGTTATAAACCCTGCGTTTCACTGCTGATAAGCTACTGAAACAAAGTGAAAGTCAGTAATTATTTGTCACTGTGAACACAGCACAGCACAGAGTGCACCTCTATGAAATGTGACCTCTGCATTTAACCCATTTGTGAATGACAAGTGGGCAGCTGACGTGGGGAGCAGTGCTTGGGGGCCTCAGTGGTACCTTTATCAGTCCAGTATTGGAATCTGCGACCAACTGCCCCTAGTAGTTAACTCAAAAAGTGCACTGCTCAAAAGTAGCATCAATGATTTAATATAGACATATGTTCAATATGGTAAAGGTACCACTGAGGTACTCATGAGCACGGTACCGTCCCCAAGCCCTTGCTCCCCACGTCAGCTGCCCTACTGCTCCTTTACTGCTGTGCTGTGTTCACAATGACAAATAATCGCTCACTTTTTATAGCTAGTATTCCTTTTTACTGTGATTTCTGCTGCAGTCACCCATAAAAACTTTGGCACAAAGATGAAGAAAAACCCCCATGACTTGTCTCGCTGTCGTCCCTTCATCTGACAGCGTCATGAAACCCCAGAAGTGTGCCTCTCTTTAGTCTGAGGCTGCATTTATGTACCAGTCGGCGTGCTTCGCCACCGATATTAGTGGAATAAGTGACCGTGTTTGGGACGAGAAACTTCTGAACAAACAGCCAGTGAGGTAGTGTCTGAGTGTGTAGAATAAACAGGCATTTGCGTCTAGCTTTGAGGAGTGGCTGGTCTGCTTCCAGTATGTTTGTGCATGTGCATGTGTGTGTGTGTGTATATGTGTGTGTGTGATTACAGAGCCTGTACTCTTTCCCCTGACAGTTGAAACCAGCCTCTGGGCAGAGCCACAGCCTGAGGAGGGTGAAACTGAAGAGGATTGAGTTTTAGATTTAACTACTGTTAGGAAAATAGATGAAATTAGGTTAGAAAATGCTGAAATAAAAACGATAGAAATAAAATTAATCCCTAGAACATATACAGTGCTACCTCAGTAGAGCCGTTCCAGAATGCGGTTCGAATTTCAATACGTTTAAGTTAATTTTCCCCATAAGAATCAATGTAAAAAATGAATCTGTTCCAAAAATACAGCAGCAATTTGATGGTTCTATGCATGAAAGCTTGGCTGGTACGAAATAAGTACAAAATAAATGATGTCATTCTGACAGTTTCAATCAGAAAGAATGTTTCAGTGCTGAATTGTTCGATTTTGTTCAAAATAGTGTGCTCCACGCAATTTTACGATTTGTTCGTATTAAAACGATACATACGTGTGAAACGACACGTTTCAGTTTATGAACTCTCCCAAAGATTGAACGACAGCAGCTTAGTGATGGACAAAGAGACGCCAATGAATTGATGGTTCTTGTCATACAAGTTAATTTAGCATCGGGTCGAAGTACGACATTAGTGGTCAAATTCTTAATAAACTGTTTGAGTGACGAATTGTTCGACTTGGTTCAAAATACTCGTGACGCGGCGCTCAGTTTGTCTTCCAAGATTTCATTCATACTCCAAGATCCTACACTACTACACTATTGTGCAGACATTGCACAGTGCACTTTAAACTATAACTTATAACTTTATATGTGCACATCTAGAAATATGTTTAACTGTATTATAAATCAATGATTTACATTTTTACATTTCATATTTTTCTTCAACCAGTAGTCTGTAAATGTGTGTAAATCTGCATATCATATTTCACATTTGTCTCCTAACCCTATAATCTGTAAATATGTTTATTGTATTATAATTCAACAATTATTTGTCTCCATATTTCTTATCTTTAACTTGTATTCTCTGTTTAAATTGCACAGTCAAAGGAAGAGCGGTTCAGGATACATGTCACTGCGTGTTGTACCTGTATAACTATGCATGTGACAAATAAAGAATATTGAATTTAGAAAAATGTTCGTAGGCTACACAGTTTGAGAATGGAGGTATAACTATAAAAGTTCTAATGTTCTAATTTATAATTGCCAGGGATGTAATGATACATTAATATTCATCGATACATCAATACAACAATAAAATGAAAACATTCGATCAGGCTTTGTTGTAAAGTCACCTTTTATTGAGAAGAGAAGTTTGTTTTTCTTCAAATGTCTGGTTGAATTTGGGAATGAAAATGTCAAATGATATTTAAATCGTTTTTTGTAATTCGATGTGTTTGGAAGTGATGGTGTTAAATCAGAATATGTCATTGTCTCATATCTGTTGCTGATTTAAATTGAATGAAAATTAAATCCTAGCTGAATTCAGCAGACGTCAAACTGTTAGTTTACTGAATCAATCTAATATTGCATAGTGAAGTGCTGAGGATTTTCTGTAATTGTTTCAGATTTATATTGTTGTTTCATAACGAACCAATATTATATAGACTCAACGGACAAAGATTTAATGTAATATTGTAACGTGTTAAAACTTGATTTAAACCTCTAGTAATTTCTGCAACGTCTCCCTCTTATTATTTCAGGTTTATATTGTTATTTCAATGTTGCTGTAAAATACTTTTATTAAAATTAAATCGCTAATAACCATTTTGCAGTTCAAAAACACATTTATTTGAAAAGAACATCTTGTGTTTTTCTTCAAGGCGTGCTGACTGTTTGTCAGAAGGACTTATAAACTGTTTACAATTGTTGACTTAATGCATTCAGAGACGTTTCTAGAAAATCCCCACTGTTAGAGCGACTTGGCAGATTTGCTCGGCTGGATCCGACCCAAAGTGGGGTAAAGTTTGCCGTGCCCTAACGCTGCATCTGGGACGGGAAACAGCCTGGTGTAAGCGGCAGTGATTAAAGAGTTTAATTCTGCCATAAAAAAGCCACCTCCTCGTTAAGGCTTCTTTTTATTGAAGTGGAATGAAATTCGCTTAATGGTGCTGGCTGGGGGGCGTTCAGCGTGGATCATCTCGTGCGGTTTGGTTGCTTTTTTTTCCCCACACCCCCCCACTCCCCCGGTGCCGAATTTGTTTTGCAGCGTTATCCGTCAAAGCGCGTTACGTCCCAAAGCCCCTCCGACTACGCTGGAGTTGTACAAAAAAACATAGATCGGATCTTATGTTTCCTGGCATGATCTGATAGAAGAGAAGACTTGAAGTCCAGATTTCTCCAGGACCTTATTAGATGACATGAACGCACGCTAGCAGCAGGTCAGCGAGGGCTAAGAAGTGTGGCAGTGTAGACTTTTTTGTGCATTGTGACTTTTGTACATTTTTACATTTACGAGTTGCTCATTTTAAGGAGGCAAAACAGACCGAAGCACTATCAGAGAGAAGTGGAATTGTTCATCTTGGTTAAATGTTCTTTATTTTTCAATCACAGATTAAATGTAAGAATTCAATCGATGTCCTAGTTCATAGCGGCTAAAATTGTACTTTTATTATGTGATTGCATCAGCAGTTTTTGCGCTTGAAACCCTGTTCCAACTCTAAAACGTGCAGACTATGGCGGTGTGGTGAGGTTTCTTCCGAAAATGCCTCTAGTTGAGGAATGTGTTCACACTTTCGAGGCTTCCCATCGTAGATAACCACGCGGATGGATCCAGATGTTGTTGCTGCTTAAAAAAGCGACGCTTCTGCATTTTGGTCCGGCTTTGCAGCAGGTGATAGCTTGGTGTGTGCTGAGTTATTATCTTCAGATGTTGAGATTTTCATATGCCGGTCTTCAGTTTAATGGGCCGCCTCATTCTCCTCATGACTCACGCGCTCTTCTGGTTGCCACAGAAACATTGGTTGAATGTCAGGTTTGGACACGACGGCGGTTTCGAGGCATCGAGTGCACGGCGATGACAGTAAACCGCGATGTTGTGTTCGCTTCAAACAATAATCAGGAGTGTGCGAAGATGTTTCATGTCAAGTCTTAGTGCGACTCTTAAAGTGATAGTTACTTTACAGTTCAGTTTGAGTTTATTTTGCAACGAAGGTGACGGCAGGTGTGTGTGGTGCAAGTGTGTATTTATTCTTCTGTTCGTGGTACATTGTAATCTACATTTGAGGTCAAACGCTATGTGAAGTTCTTTTGGCTCTTTTAGTCAGCACTGGGGAAAAAAGACGGCTTGGGAAATAGGGGTTAAATGTTTGGCTTGAGTCCTGACGGGGGGGGGAACACTTGCCAAAAAGTCCATTTAGACTTGACGTTACGCTGGAGGGCGTTTTGCTCAGTTGCTGAACACGGCCTGGCAACGACACGCCTGATTTATACTGGGCTTTACACAGAAACAGACAGAGGCTAATTACTCACAACCGCTCCCACGTCCACTGAATACAGAGCGTCCAGTGTGTTCACTGTTGGAGGTTCAGTTTTATAAACTCTCCCGATGAATTGTTGAAAAACTTCAGGCAGGGAAAGCTGGCGTCCCGTCGAACCCACAACATGATTCGCTGATTGCTTTTTGGAGAAATCCTTAGTTTGAGAAAGCTTTCGTATACATGCTGATCACAATCATTTTTGACGTTAGCCAGTGTCCAACGATTCTTAAAAATACTGCAAAATATTTCATCGACTTCAGATCACAGGGTGAAGACCCCAACCGTTACACTACCAACTGCCCCTAACGGCAAACTTTGCAGTGAATTTTTGGTGACAAATTTGCCAAGTTTTCCACAAAGTTTGCTAGAAGTCCACCACAAGTTTGTCAGATATTTGCGGCAACATTGCCAAAGGTTAACGGCAGCTGTTTGCTAGAAGCCCAAAATCTTTGTCGTGGTAGCTAGTGGTTGAGAAATTTGGACTGTTAACGGTTCACGAGTTTGGATCGTCTTTGAGGAATCGGTTCGCTGTCATTTGACTCCTGTTCCATTTGAACACTGAGATTCGTTAAAGACCGCGACTGAGTCTTGCCTTCTAGTGATTCGTTACACATTCATTCAGTATCTGAACCGCTTAAGCCCTATCGGAGTCGCGAGGACCGGGGGCTTGACCTGGGATTACGGCCCTGGGTGGACGCCAACACACCGCAGGGCCACCTATGGGACAATCTAGAGTCACCAATCAACCTATAGCACATGCTTTTGGACTCTAGGAGGAAAGCGAAGCCTCCAAAGAAAATAGTAAAAATTAGCCGACTTAGGAACGATCAGGGAACATTTCACTACACATTGTACTTGTATAACCATTTATGTGACAAATAAAGAATCTTGGATCTTGGCTCGAGGCCAGCAGCGTTTCCACAAACCACTGGTCATGAAAAGGCCAAATTACGACTCTAATGAGGAGATCGGCCAACCGTCACACGCTCTAATTGAGCTCGCGATGTGAAACGAGAGATGTGGCGATAGCAGAGGGGGCTTCTAGGGAGGAAGGGATTTAGGGGAGGAGGAGTGTGTTTGGTGATTGCTCGGCATGCCAGTGTTTACCGGGACCAACACGGTGAGGTTCTGGTGCTCGTTCCGGCGTTTGGACCGGCTGGTTTTTGTCCGTCTCGAGGCAAGCATTGATAGCGATGAAATGTCACTGGCTGATTTAATTGATTTGAGAGCAGAAGACTTGGGAAGACTGTGTGTGTGTGTGTGTGTGTGTGTGTGTGTCAATTTGAAGTTTCACTCTCGCTCTCTCTCGTCTTCCTCTAACTCTCTCTCTCTCTCACTCTCTCTCTCTCTCATCTTCCTCTCTCTCTCTCTCTCTCTCTCTCTCTCATCTTCCTCTCTCTCTCTCTCGTCTTCCTCTCTCTCTCTCTCATCTTCCTCTCTCTCTAACTCTCTCTCTCTCATTCTCTCTCTCTCTATCATTCTCTATTATTCTCTCTCTCACTCACTCTCTCTTCTTCCTCTCTCATTCTCTCTCTTACTCTCTGTCTCTGTTTTTGCTTCTGCACCTCTCTCTCACCTTCCCCTCTCTCACCGCTCTTTTTCCTTCTTTCTTTCTCTTTCACTCGTTTCTGTCTTACCCTTCTTTCCCCATCTCTCTCTCTTCTTCCTCTCTCTTTTCTACCCCCTTCTCTCTATCATATTCTCTCTGTCTCTCTGTCTCTCACTCTCTCTCTTCTTCCTCTCTCATTCTCTCTCTTACTCTCGCTCTGTCCGTCTGCTTCTGTCACCTTCCCCCTCTCTCCCCCTCTCTCTTTTGCTTCCTCTCTTTCTTTCTCTCACTCCCTTTCTCTTTTACCTTTCTTTCCCCATCTCTCTCTCTCTCATCTCTTTTGCTGTCTCTCTCTCACTCTCTCTCTTCTTCCTCTCTCATTCTCTCTCTTACTCTCGGTCTGTCCGTCTGCTTCTGCATCTCTCTGTCACCTTCCCCCTCTCTCCCCCTCTCTCTTTTTCTTCCTCTCTCTTTCTTTCTTTCTCTCTCACTTCCTTTCTCTTTTACCTTTCTTTTCCCATCTCTCTCTCTCATCTCTTTTGCTGTCTCTCTCGCTCTCTCTCTCTACCCCCCAAAAATCCCTAAATTGAATATGATGGCGTTCCCATGGGATCCTTCCTTCTTTCTTTTCTTCTCACAACTCTGAACCGAGCCCCCAAAATATCAAGAAACGGGAACTTTCCCTACATCTGTTGCAGTGTGTGTGTGCGTGTGTGTGTGCGCGTGAGTCACGGGGATTCAAGTAGTATTTGTGATGCTTAATTCATTTTGACACTTGGAAATGTTAAATCCTTCAGGGTTCTGCACACACTCATGCCTAAGTAGGTTAAATAGAACAGAAGCTACTGGGATCAATTTCAGCCTGTGTGTTTCAGCACGCCGGGCAAAAAATAAATCGCCATCCTATTTTTATACCACAACAAGGGCAAAATGTAGGAAAAATGTAGAGAAGTAGCTTATGGAGAATGGAACGTGTTTTTGCAGAAGCATGGCGATATTACAGTAAGATTAATAAATTCCCAAAACTAGAAATGCAGTTTTAATCCGTGTGTCAGGCCAAAATGAGAGATTCTGGTGCTGTGCCTTGGTGAGACGTGTGTGTTTGTGTTTATTTGTAAACCTCCCAAAATGGGGACCTGCGTCAGAGGGGACGTAAGTCCCCACAAAAAGTTAATCACTGCAACATATGTTTCCTCAAGCGTAACTTCCCCTTTTAAAATAAGTCCCCATCATGATCATATCCTAAAAAGTGTGCGTTTGTCTGTTTGTACACCCTCATAATGGGGACTTTGACCTGTTTGCACACTGATAAAGAGGGGACCTGTGTCTTTGTGGGGACGTAAAACCCTAAAGCTGAACTTTTTCCTTTAAAATTGTCACTCCCCATAATGGTCATATTCTTTAAAAAGTGTGTGTGTGTCTTTGTGGGGACATAAAACCAAGTCCCCACAAAGGTAATCACTGCAACATAACTGTTTCTTCAGACTTAACCTCCCCTTTAAAAATCGAATAAGTCCCTATGTCCGTGTCCTTAAAAGTTTGTACGTGTGTTTGTGTGTCTTTGTGGGGACATAAAACCAAGTCCCCATAAAGGTAATCACTGCAATCACTGTGTGTGTGTGTGTGTGTTTGTGTGTGTGTGTGCTTGTATACCCTCATAATGGGGACTTTGACTTGTTTGCACACAGCTGAAGTGGGCACCTGTGTCATTGTGGGGACGTAAAACCGAGTACATGGCTTTCTTCAAGCTTAACCTCCTCCCCTTTTAAAATCTAAAAGGTCTCATCATGATCATATCCTAAGAAGTGTGTGTGTGTGTGTGTGTGTAAACCTCCCAATATGGGGACTCTGACCTGTTTTTACACTGATAAAGTGGGGATGTGTGTCATTACATGAGCATAAAACCAACAATTTGTATTCAAGCTGAACTTTTTCCTTTAAAATGGTCATATTCTTTTAAAAGTGTGTGTGTGTGTGTATGTATGTGTGTGTGTTAATGCTGTGACAGGCAGGAAGATGTTACTGATGCACCGCTGGCCTTTTTGTGGTCCCCTCGCTGTTTAAAGTGTCGCTTCTGCCCCTCTAAGTAGCCGAGTGTGATTTAATGGGATGTGATCTGTGGCAGCTCAGTTCAGCCTCTTAACTCTGTCTGTGTGTGTGTGTGTGTGTGTCCCAGTTCATGCTTGTGTCTACAGTTATGCATGTGTACTTGTGCTTGTTTCGTGTTAATGTGTGCGTTCCTATCTGAGACTCTGTATGTGTGTGTGTTCAGATGTGCATGTGTGTAGTGTGTTTGTGTGTGTGTGTGTGTGTGAACGTCTATGTGTCTGTGCATGTGCATTTGGTGAACAGGCATTGTGTGTGTGTGTGTGTGTGTGTCCCATAGAGTTGTTCATGCGTCCACATTTTAATTGTATTGTGAAGTGCTGTATGGGATATAAATAGCTGAGTTCTGCGCTCGTCTGCAGTGATGGACTGAAAGGTCACGTTCACCGCTCCGTCTCTCTCTCTCTCCCTCCCCGCTCGGCCTCGTTGCTGTAGCACGACGCTCCAGCAAGAGAACAGGCAGTGTGTGTGTGTGTGTGTGTGTGTGTGTGTGTGTTTGTGTGTGTGTAAACAGTACTCTAATCCTCCATCCAGACGGAGAAAACTATACCAACCTGTACCGCGAGAAAATTCTCCGCTCCAACACGGTGTATTAGGGACGTTGTTAGATAAATAAATAAATAAATAAATAAATAAAGAGCTGAGGGAGGGGGTAAAATTACGAGAAATAAGTCAAGATTAAAGTCGTGAATTTACAAGAGGAAAACATTCCACGTTCTCTGACAATAAAGTGGTGATTTTATGAGAAAGCGTCAGACATCCTCTGAGATCATCAACTCGCAAAATAAAACTAGTTTATATCCTAATACTTCATGTACTTGCAAATGTACGACACAGTTGAGAATATATTAGTTTTTCTTGATTTTTACAGCTTTAATCTGAGAGGATTACTGAGTGTTTTTTTTTAAATGTATGACTTTAGTCCCTGAAACGTCACCTTTTTTGCGCAAATTAATGCCTTTCCAATATAGAGATAGAGAATCTGATTTTTCTCATACATTTACAAGAAGAAAACTTTGCATATTCTACCAGATTAAACAGGAAAACGTACAAGAAAAAACTTGTATTTTCTGAGTTCATGTAGTTACAAATTTCTGACATTTTATTTGCAATTTTGAGAACTTATAGTTTTGGACTAATGTCTAATTTTCTTCTAAATTTGTGTTTTTTTTCCCACTTTAATCTCAGAGAATTCTGTTTCTCTGAGATTAAAGTGATATTCATGACTTTACAATGACAGAGAATGTCCAATATTTATTCTTGTAAATTTGCAACTGTAATCTCATACTAATTTATGCCATTACAGTGTTGGAGAATTTTGACACTCGTAAATTTAAGAAGACTTTAATCTTGTCTTTTTTCATATATGTATATATATATTTTTTCTCAGAATCTAACCCCACCCTCAGTTCAAGTTATTTGTTTACTCTGCAGTGCCCCCAGTACACTGTGGTACCACTCAATGAGCAAAATCAGTAAATGAAAACAGAAAATCCAGCCATTTTTGTGCTCCATTGCACATTAAACGTAGCTTCATATTTTTAAAACATCAATATTTTTACTGTCCCAACAGCTTAAAGCCCTCAAACGGAATTACCTCAATCCTCTTAAACCTCATCGCCTTTTGAAAAATGAAACGTGAAATATTTTGGCCCGGTGATCCGGAGGCTCGTGTGTTTGTGTTGTAAAGCATGACATCGCTTACGAGACGTGGAAAGCGTTTACTCCCGAGGCTCTGATGCTTAGACGATGTAAAAAAAAAAAGAAAAGTGTTTTGAGAATGAAAAACCGGCATAAACATGTCAAAAAGGGCAAGTGTCCGAGCGCCGCGGGAACGAGAGCGTTTGCTGAGGGACTGAAGTAATTACAAGCAGTCTGGAGGCGAAGAGAGGGATGAGGGAGGATGAGAGAGGGAGGAGTGAACAACATCATTAGTCTTGCGGTGCTGTAAGAAAATGTGATTCTTTAAGAAAAAAAGAGAGAGAGAATTGATGAAACCTGGTCTATTAAAGAAAAAGGAAGAGGGAGTTGGGGGATGAATAGATAGATAGATAGATAGATAGATAGATAGATAGATAGATAGATAGATAGATAGATAGATAGATAGATACTGTAGATAGATAGATAGATAGATAGATAGATAGATAGATAGATAGATAGATAGATAGATAGATAGATAGATAGATAGATACTGTAATAGATAGATAGATAGATAGATAGATAGATAGATACTGTAGATAGATAGATAGGATTGATAGATTGATGTATACTGTAGATAGATAGATAGATAGATAGATAGATAGGATAGATAGATAGGATAGATAGATACTGTAGATAGATAATATATAGATAGATACTGTAGATAGATAGGATAGATAGAGATAGATAGATAGATACTGTATAGATAGATAGATAGATAGATAGATACTCTAGACGGAGCAGATAGATAGATATGATTTGATAGGATTGATAGATAGGATAGATACTGTAGATAGATAGATAGATTTCGATAGATCAGATAGATACCGTAGATAGATAGATAGATAGATAGATAGGATAGATAGATAGATAGATACTCGTAGATAGATAGATAGATAGATTTGATAGATTTGATAGATACTCGTAGATAGATAGATAGATAGATAGATAGATAGATAGATATAGATAGATAGATAGATAGATAGATATAGATAGATACTGTGAGTTTAGATAGATAGATAGATAGATAGATAGATAGATAGATATATAGATAGATAATGTAGATAGATATAATTGATAGGATTGATAGATTACCGTAGATAGATAGATAGATAGATAGATAGATAGATAGATACT